>PKRV01000512.1:1328341-1464186 GCA_003709505.1 Hyphantria cunea
GGCCCATGGAACAGCAGGGCCTCCGTCTTGTCCAGGGCCACCCGCAAGCCCAGCGCCTCGATGCGCCCGACCACCAGAGAGACACCCCTGGTGGCCAGGCACGCCGCCTCCTGGAAGTTCGCCCCCCGGACTGTGACCAATTTGTCATCGGCGTAACAGATTACGCCCAGCCCGGAGGGGAGACGGTCTCGAAGGACCCAGTCGTACCCCACGTTCCACAGGAGTGGTCCTAGGACAGACTTCTGCGGAACGCCGCACGACATGGGTCGCCGTCTCAAGGCGCCCTCCCGATCCTCGTACACGACGGTACGCTCCTCTAAGTAGTCTGCCACCAGTCACCTCAGGTACTCTGGCACCCCGTGGTACTGGTGTGCTTCCCAGATGCAGCTGAATGGCAGACTATTAAAGGCATTGGCGATGTCCAGGGACACCGCCAACACCACGCCGCCACAGCTCACCGCCTCTTCGGTCACGGCCCTCAAGCGCATCACTGCATCGACCGTCGAACGCCCCTCTCGGAACTCGAATTGGGCGTCCGACAGGTCGGGGCCCACCTCGCTGAACCTTTGAAGTACCCCAATCAATGCAATTTCATCTTAACCAATCCCAGCACAAAAGAAGTCAGCCAAATACGTTAATATTTCCGCAGCGCCCGGCCAAGGCGTGGTGTTGGCGATGTTTAACGACATCGCCAACATCACGCCGTCACAGCTCACCGCCTCTTCGGTCACGGCCCTCAGGCGCATCACGGCATCGACCGTCGAACGCCCCTCTCGGAACCCGAATTGGGCGTCCGACAGGTCGGGGCCCACCTTGCTGAGGTGCCGGACGATGCGGGCAGAGAGCACCCTCTCGAACAACTTGCCCGCCTCGTCCAGCAACACGATGGGCCTGTAGGCCGCGACTCACCACCCCGCCGCAAACCCCGGTGAGATAAAGGCCCGACACGTAAAAAACAGGGTTTGTTAAAATTTTCCTTCTCTTACCGTAGGTGTTGTCTTGCCCAGTCTTCTCCGATAGTTACCTCTTACAACACCCATGAGATAAATAGGGACGGGTGACACTTCGTTTAAATAATCCGTTACCACACGGGATTGATACACATAAATATTGTAGAAAAATTACTCTCGAATAAATTATTGTGCTTATAAAAAATAATATTTGTATACAATATTTGTCCTGGATCATCAACCAACATGATCCTGTAAATGATCTTGAATACTTCAGAACCAAGGGTCCTGCATTCCTTTGCCGTTCAAAACAAATATTTGTGTGACTATTAATTTGGTCTATAGGTTTAGGTCTAGTTTAGTCAATCCTTACTTAATAACAAATAATCTCACGATTAGGTATTATAAATATTGATTCGAGTCGAAAATCAAAAACTCTACAGTTTTTTTTAACTTTAATTGGTCTGAATTTACTATCACTTTTGCTTACTAAGGCCAACCAGACGTGCCGTTCTGTATCTACTAAAAGTAATCAAATTAAATTGAGAGAGGTAAAGGCTAAAACCATCAAAGAATCGAGTCTTTCCAAGGTCATCATTCAAAGTCGTATTTAATATTTTCGTAATAATTGCTTTTTCCAGAATCATTAGTTACTATGGCTTGATAATGGTGAAAAAATCAATAACTTAATCGTGCCTACATTTGTTTTGCAGGATGTTTCAATCCTTTTTTTTACAAATGCGGTTAAGATTCATCCGTATTTAGAAAAAAACAGGATTGTATATGATAATCTCTAAATATTACTGTATTTTTGAATATATAATAAAATTAAGCAACAAACACTGTATGACAAAATTTTTATTTGAAAGTAAAAACCAAAACTAGTTTTGTAAAAACTTTTGTAAATAAAAATGGAAGTTAAAAAAACGTTAATTTATACACATCCGTTGAAACAAAGCTTCGTATAATTTACTACGTATTTAGTATGAGATATAACTGTTGTTTGTATTACAGAATGCAGACAAACATCCGTAAACTATTATGTTTTGTAATACTTCTCATATTTAGCCAATTCAAATAGGCACCTTATAAATATTATATTATATACATATTATATCGCAATAACGACGACGACGACTGTGGGAGAGCCACGCTTAGGCACAAATGGGCTGGCTTGACCAGACTGACATCATGGCCACACAGAAAACCGGTGTAAAATAGCGCGTGCGCTTTGTTTTACCAAATGAGTGAGGATACCGCAGGCCACTACACCAATCCCCCCGGCCTGATCTCTCAAAGGCCGGCAACGCATTTGTGTCATCTCTGGTGATGCGAGTGTTAATGGGCGGCGGTGATCGCTTACCATCAGGCGATACATCTGCTCGTTCGCCCAGTATCCCTTAAAAAATACATTTTTACACTGAAATTTAATCTGCGAATGACGTGGCAGTTGAAATATTGTTCTTGCGCCAGATATCAAAAATTATCATAAATCTAAGTCATATCTTAGTAAATTTAAAAATAGTTTAAAACGCAAAGGTTTTCAAACTTAAATATGTTTTATTAATAAAAAAGTGAGTATAGAAAGAGTGAAATGTTTTTTCAACATCAAGCTTATACCAAATATGATCCTTTTCCATATTCAAAATTATTTACATCTAAAATTTCTAAAAGATTAAACATGTATGTACCCGAAAGGCAATATCAAACATACATTTTAATGAGTTTATTATACTAGAAACCTTTTCTCAAATTGAGTACGTCATGGACCTGAGATTGAGCGAAATTTATTAGTTTAAAATGATGTTTTCACAAGAATAATTTTGCAGATTAAATATACATATATGCGGCTTCTCTATATGAAAAAATAGTCTGACTACAAAAATATACACTTTGAATGTCATATGATTACATATTTTGTTTTTCGAGAGCGGTCAAGCAATGTGACTTTTTATATATTTGCTATGATACCACGCTGTTCTATACATGATAATTTATAAGTTATAAATAACGATACCTTGAGACACACATACGTATAGATATTTTCAAATAACTACTGTCAGATACAGAACGAATGATTGAGCGCATTACTTAGACACATATTCCGGGTGGGAACAGATATTTCAATTTCTGGATGAGCTGTCAGAATCACTTACTTTTAAACCTAAAGACTCGATGCTTTTGTTATTTTGCTGACCGACTTCAAAAAAGGAGAAGGTTTCTCATTTCTACCGTTTATATATTTTTTAAGTGTGTTCGGTGATAGCTTCGTCGACCATGAACCGGTTTTGATAATCCTTTTTTTGTTGGAAAGGAGATATCCCAACCATGATACTATGATAAGAAAACTAGGATCTGGTGCTGACATTGTAGAGAAATCGTGCCATGCCATGGAATTAAATTATCATACATCGTTACTCCATCTTTTTTCTTTCTAAGGCAACTCCTACGCAAGGAAAATTCCTGTACCGCGAAGGACTCAGAACAACAATTTGTAGATTAAACAAAGTGTTTTCCCATGTAAGGTTTGAACCCACGACACTCAAACCATTGCGCTAAGCTGCAAAAAAACTACGCAAGATACATGAAGCTACTAGGAAGAGCACAATCATAATAATTACTATTGAAGCTGGATTACACGTATACCTCTGTAATGTCGTACGTCACTATAATGTTATATTATTTATTTTGATTTATATTACGAGCTGTTGTTGATACATAGATTTGATTGTTGATTATATTAATGAAAAAATATGAACAAAACTGACATGAGAAATAACTGAAAAGAGTTTTGAAACGGGCTATATTTCATTCCAAACCGACTCAACAAATTGTTAGAATATAGATTAAGAAATACGTCACATCACAAATTAAATGGGAAATTTCACTGGTGGGAAAAATAAATTATTAAAAAAATATGATCTCCGACAGTAATATTTTTAATTGTTAAATATTTATATTAAATATAAATTAAGGGAATGGCTAAGACTCACGTGCTAATTTAGCGTTTCCACTATGACATATGAATATTACAAGAAGTATCAGAAAACTACTTTTATTCGCCACTTGTGTATTCATGTTTATGTTAACTATACTTAGCAATTAAAGGTGTTTCAACAACTGGACGGACGTGGCTGTGTGACTGCTATATATCTACGATTGCTATGCCGACTTGTTTTACTCTCTGTATTATATTACACGGGTCGCCGATCAGAGGACGAGTTTTTGTAGCAAATTATTTAATTAACAAAGGAAATATTTTCATTACATTATTTAAGGCCAATTAAGGTTTATTTCCTTACCCTAAATATTTATTTTTTATTTGAAGTAGTCATATGTTATTAGACCCGACTACGGCGAAGCTAAAAGGAAGTGTAATAGTTTTGGCAGTTAGTATGAACCACAGTAGCGCCAAAACTATTTTGTTCTTAATAGAACAGGTTTATGTCTGTTACAAATTGCCATCTTTATTATTTATATTACACTAAATTCGTCAGGTTGTAAGTGCTAATATTACCTCGGTAACTATGGTATAGATTTTTAAAAAAATATTATAAATATTAAAGTATTTGTACTTTAAACATATATTGGGATTAATTGGTAATCTTCGACAGTCCTAGTGAGAGGAAACTCCAATAGACGGCCTAAGTTGTTTTTGAAAATGGAACATCCGCACACATAATCCGCGCACAACCTAACTCTTTACATTGGTATGGAGTTTGTTCAAGTTTTTGTTTTTTATGTTTTTAATACGTAGCGAGATTTTTTTGCTATGTAAATTGCTTGTAATGTTGTTATAGATGACTTCAACGCCAAAGTGGGAGTACAAAATTGTGGCGAATCGGTAGTAGGATCCTATGGATTTGGAAGCAAAAATCATAGGGGGCAAATGCTCGTCAACTTCCTCGAACGAGAGGGGCTGTTTTTGATGAACTCATTCTTCAAAAAGCAGCCCCAAAGAAAGTGGACGTGGTGAACCCCGACTCTATGACCAAAAATGAAATCAATTTCATTACACGGACAGAAAGCACATATCCAGAAACGTCTCAGTGATCAATAGGTTTAACACCGGTAGTGATCACCGTTGTCCTAGACTCTTTGAATATCGACTTTAAGGCCGAACGTGACCGTTTGATGAAATCCAGGCTCAGATCAACTCTGCTCCAAGCCGCGATGGGATCTAAAAAGTTTCAGTCAAATCTGGAAAACCGATTTGCTGCCATGAAAACTACAACAGACGTAAACCAGAACCTTGAAAATGTGGTTTGAATCCTTAGGAAGAAGGTACGAGATTTTGTAAAATGCGGCGTAAGGGCAAGAAATCGAAACTTTTAGAAAGGACCCTAGGGCTCATGAGGGAACGACGTGAAAACCCACTTCTTACTTCGTCAGAAAAACAGACTCTAAACCGAGAGATCAGAAAACTCATACGATACAACCTCCGATGCTGCCACCTGAGGAAGTTGACTACAGCAAGTGGAGAAGTCATTACCTCCAAGCTGGCCGTCCTTTTGAAGATGGTACGATTCTATGGCTGTACGCTTCGCATGCATCTTGAGCTGATCCCGAAAATGAAGACTTTATAGCCACATTAACACGCCACTACACCGAAGATCTGCCAGAAGTCAGCACTGACGAAATCAAAATGGCTCTTGGGCAGCTAAAAAATGGAAAAGCCCCGGGAGGACGGGGTTACAACAGAAGCGTTAAAGACTGGTAGTAAAACCTACTACTGACTACTACTACTACTAAGGGAGCTCCAAAAGCTTTTTAATGTTTCCTTTTTCGAAGGAAGAACTCCAGAGGCGTGGAGTAGAAATGTGGTCATCTAGTTGTTTAAAAAGTGTGACAAGATCAGGTTGAAGAACTTTCGAACCATTTCTATTCTAACTCACATCTACAAGCTGTTCTCAAGACGAATTCCAACCACCGGAGCAAGCTGCATTTTGAGCGGATATGGCACCATATGGCAACATATTATACAGAAGACAGAAGAGTGTAATCAGCACCTGTGTCTAGCATTCATGGACTATGAGAAGGCCTTCGACTCGATCGAGATCTGGTCTGATCTGGAGTCCCTGCAGTGTCGCCAAGTGGACTGGCGATACATCCAAGTACTGAGATGTCTCTACGAAGCCGCCACCATGTCCGTCCAAGTACAGAATCAGCAAACAAGGCGAATCGAGGACGAGGTGAACAGGAGAATTCAGCTGAGTTGGGCAGCGTTTGGGAAACTTCGCCGGGTGTTTTCATCTTCGATCCCACAGTGCCTAAAGACGAAAGTCTTTAATCAGTGCGTCCTGCCCGTCATGACATACGGAGTTGAAACGTGGACACTTACGGTTCGACTGATCCACAAGTTCATAGTCGCTCAGCGTACTATGGAGAGGGCTATGCTCGGCGTTTCCCTGAGGGATCACAACAGGAATGAGGTGACCCGGCAGAGAACCAAGGTCATTCTCAAAGCCCAAAGGATAATTAAGGTGAAGTAGCAGTGGGCCGGCCATATTAGCCGCAGAACTGATTACCGTTGGCGCAAACGAGTTTTCGAGTGGAGACCGCGTCTCGGCAAATGTAGTGTGGGACGTCAACAGGCCAGGTGGAGTGATGATCTGCGCAAAACGGGTGATAGGAGCTGGATGCGGGAAACCAAAAATCGAACCAGGTGGCGTGAAATTGGAGAGGCCTATGTCCAGCAGTGGACTGCGATAGGCTGGTGATGATGATGATGATGATGAGATTTTTTTGCTGCCTGGTCAGTATGCTATAGTAGGTCTACACCTCCTTTCTATGCCATGCTAACTACACATATGAGCCATAAATCTAGATAGCATATCGTGCTCTCGGTAGAAGTGACATAAAAAAAATCACAATTCTTTTTATATTATAACTATAGTGTCCAGTCACATCAATTCGTAACGCATTCATTCTATTCAGTCCCTCATTGTACGAATGTATTGTATGTATTGTACGAATCTGTGAAGGAATGAGAAGGAAGCATAATGTATAGTGCACGTGCAGTCGTGACACAGGTCAATCAACTGTGAGCAATGGAAATGAGCGGGCGCGTGCATCTCAGAGCCAACAAAATATAAATACAACATTTTGGCGACGAGGAAAAAAGATTATTGTGTATCATTATTTGGGAAATAAGAAAATAAAAAAAGAAATGTGTGAGGTGTTCTATATTACTTAAACTAGAAAAGACTACGGTGAATAATTATTATAGAAAAAAAATTATTAAGATGTGCGGTGTTTTGTACAAATTACGAGGAAGTTCTTTGAAATAAAAGTTCCACGTAGTTTATTACTACTATAAGTTATTTAATATCAAACGGAACCATTATAAACATTTCTTATTTTAAAGTTCCTACTTGTTTGTCGATTATATATGATTTAATTGTAGGGAGGTGTCGTGCGATTACCGAATACAATTAGTTTTATGCATGTATATTGTTGAGTTGAGTGTGAACGGATAGCAGTGCAATGGATGAACAACACACAGCTCTATTTATAGTTCATTTTTTCTATTGACATATGGTTTCAATTCCCTTATTTCGATTTAATCCGACCAACAGTCATTAATATATTTAACGAACCTGTTAAAAATACTATCCGAAGCCGTTTCTTTTTTTAATCTATGGGGTTCTAAGATTAAAAGCTTCTGACGCAAAATGCAAATATGTTTTTTCTGGGGTGTCTAATTCTTGCTTAGAAACCCTCTCGTTAAACGTACTAATCAACCTAGATAAAACATCTGCTATATTCTGTTCCGTGCGAATATACTCAATATTGAAATCATAAGCTGACAATGTAATGGCCCATCTCTGTAATCGGCTAGCCGGCGTACTAGGAATACTCGTGTGTGGTCCAAAGATTGTGACTAAAGGTTTATGATCGGTACGTAAAATAAATTCTATACCATAAAAATTTTGATGAAATTTGTCCATAGCAAATACTATCGCAAGGGCTTCTTTTGTGAATCTGACTATAGTGCTGCTCGGCGGGGCAGAGCGCGCGCGATGCGTACTCGCTCCCCGCCGCGGCCACCATCGCCAGCAAGCGCGCGTTGTGCTAGTACCGCACCTAGCCCCCGTCACCTAGCATCACACGATACAATGCCCTCTAACGACATATCAAAATGTGGTAAAACTCACGTAATACAAAAAAGCTTTTTAATTGTGTTTAAAGCCCTCGTATATGAATGACACTGTCCACTGCCAATGCCTTTTTGAGTAATTCGTAAAGAGGTATCACATGAGTGCGTAAATTTTTCACAAATTATTTTACCGTAGAAGTTAACCATACCCGAAAACGAAAACTTTTTTCTGAGACATTAGTCGGGTGAGGCAAACCCAAAATAGGTTCCAACTGTTTTGGGTTTACCCAAACTCCTTTTTTTATCGATAATAAACCCTAAATACTTTATTTGGTCGGAAAAATCACATCTTTCTTTTTTTATTTTTAAGCCGTTCTTCTCTAAGATATTAAATACCAATTCTATACTTTTTAAATGAGGATCCGGCAATTTCTCTTCAATCAAAATGTCATCATAGAATACTACGTCCTTGATTTTTCTAAAGAAATTTGTCATTAATTTTTGAAAACTGCCAGGTCTAGAAGAGAGATCATACACTAAACGGCTGTATTCGAACAATCCCTTATGCGTATTGAATGACAGTGTTGTTTCTAGAGGTTTCATTTAAAACCAGCTGATTATAAGCTTGGAAAATATCTAGCTTGGTAAAATAATGATTACCACTCAAGTCACTAAATAAGTCTTCTTCCTTTGGAACGGAGTATCTATCAACCAATAGAACTTTGTTAAGTGTCTCCTTGTAATCCGTGCACAGTCGTATTCTACCATCCGCTTTTCTCACTATAAACAGTAGCGTAGTCCAGTCCGAGCGGTCAACGGGCTCGATGACGCCGGCGCACAGCATCGCGTCCAAATCCGCATCTACCTTGGAAGCAGCGCCTACGGCAGTAAATCGGCTGAGCTCTGTCCCGCAAGTACAGCTTCACCACTTCCTCAGTATACTTACCCAATGCGTCATCAAATAGATATTCATGTCTGGTGATAATATCATTCAAATGTATAGTATCACAGGCGGCGCCGGCGTAGGCGCGTGGCTTATCCGCCGCCGCCCCACTGCGCCGCTCCCTTCCGCCTTCCGCGCTGTGCCCGCTCGCTGGCTGTGTTCCTCGCGAATCGTTAGAGTTTGATTTTCTCTGATTTACGGTGATTGAATTGCCTCTTCCAGAAAACTGTGCGTGAATGACCAACTCTTCCATAGTAACTGCATTCGACTAATTGCCCTCTGTACCTGCAGTCTTGTGGGCCATGACTATTGTCACCACAGGTTTTCTCACTTAGTTCCTGGTCTGGAAGTGTTACGCGCGAGCCCTCAACAACTGAGTTCCACTCGGCTGCTTCCAGGGTGTTGACTAACTGTAGCGCTTTTTTGTAGTTTAAATCACTTTCAGCGAATAACCTCTGCCGAACCAGATTGCTCCGCAACCCGCGCACAAATTGATCTCGTAGATTTTCTTGTAAATTAGATTAAATCTCACAGTATCTTGCGATAGTTTTCAAGTCAGCCACGTAGTCTGCTATTGATTTGTCTGCCACTTGCCTTTTTTGACAAAATCTGTAACGTTCTGCTAGGATTGACGGTGTCGGTTGTAGATGTGCACGCAGTAAATCCACCGTGACCGCATAAGATAATCTTGATGGTTTCTTAGGACTAGCTAATGTCGACAACAATTCGTATGTCTGTTCCCCGATTAGCGCAATCAAAGTCGGCAACTTTAAATCGTCCGTTATCTTATTAATTAGATAGTACATTTCTAGTCGATCAACTTATACTGACCAGTTACTAGATTTAACGTCAAAGTCTTTGATTTTTCCCACCGATATTTTTAATTACTTATTATCGATCACACAACACTATAAAATTCTGCATAGATAAAGTCTTTTATCCTTATCGCTACTAATAAATAAAATAAGTGAAGCTCCACATGTGTATTATATAAATTGGTTTCAATTGATTCTGATGCCCTGTTATCAGCATATCATGGCTTAGTGTCGTCCAACTTACGATATGGATTTTTTTGGGAGTAAATAAGGTACTCATCTTCTAAATATGGTACTCATCTTCAAGACTCAAAAAAGGTGCCTTAAGTCTATGTTTGGGCTATGTACTACTAACATCTGTAAATTCTTTTTATACAGTATAGTTGACAGAGTAATTCGAAATAGCCATGACGAGAGCAAACTTTGTGTACATGATCCCAAGACTATATTCTTACAAAAGAACATATTATTTTGCATGGCGCCAAGTATACTTAGCAAATTACCAAAATGTTGGAGGGGATACACGACCGTAATGAACAAACAATAAAGTCTATTATTAGAGAAAGCCTACTATAGTATTAATGAATTTTTAACAGATAAATTCTAATTATGGACATGTAAAAAAGTGAAAATTCTGGATATCTATTTTTTTATTTATATTCTACACAATAATACTGACTGTAGATATATTGTTAATAAAGACTATAATCGTAAATGACATAAAAGAAAATATTTTTCATCAAATTGTGTTATGGCATGCGGCGGATTGCATCTCGCGCGCTGTTTGATTAAACAGCAAATGTCCTGCATGTTTTTAGTGGTAATATTTTTAGTCATGGTACACATGCCCTCTCCTTTTTGAATTTGCTCCGTGGATGTACGTACTGCAGAAGTTTGCTGTTTGTATATTTGGTTGTTATATTTACTACTTGAAAGCGCTTTATGGGGAAACGGCTCTATCGAATTTGATGAAACTTATTCAGTTTGATTACTTAAGATTAGAATTAGATTATGGGTGGTTTTTTACCTACTGTAAAAGGAAGTAATATTTTTTGCAAAAATGTCGGTGGGCATACTACAAAGTCATTATAATAATTATAATAGTAAATCATATCTCATGTCCATATAGTTAACGTTTAAAATAGATATCATTTTCGTTATCAGTGGCTAAAAATCTGAAAAACGATACCCATGTTGCCTTAAAGACTTTATTGCCCCATTTTGTCCCTTAGAGGGTCAATTTCTTAAAAACCCTAGAACAGGTATTTGCTTAATTAGTTTAAGCATAAGCATCGCGAAGTTTTGAAACGAAAAGCCTATGCAATCTTGCTGCCCCATACAAATTTTGAACACCCGTTTCACCCCTTTAGGTGGTGAATTTTTAAAAATCCTACATCATGATAGCTGTATGTGTGCCAAATTTCAGCGCAATCCGTTCAGTGGTTTGAGCTGTGAGTTGATAGATCAGTCAGTAACGGTTGCCTTTTACAAACGAGTATATACTCGTAGATTTACTTTTCATTTGTTTAAACTGACCTGCAGTAATTCCAAGTTCCAAGATAGAAAAGCGAAAACCTTATGTGACCATAGTATTAGTTTATAACTTCATATGAAATTTAACCTGGTAGGTGTAGAATTACTATAGGTACTACACTTACAGTAATTCCACACGTACAAGGTTAAATTTCAAATAAAAATAAAACCAAGTCTTAATAATCTTCCTATACATCGACAATCTTGTTAGATTTCATTTTTTATTTGCTTAAATTTTATTTTTTACTGTCACAAAAATATCAGGAGTCGCATTCGTACAATAGAGTAGAATTGAGAAGGCACAAGGGTGCTGAGTCCAACTGTGTATTGCTATCGTTGCGAGAAAACTAACAGGTACAAGCACCCTTGAAACACTGCGGTAACAAGACTTATTTATTCATCAAGGTGCGTTTGTAATTTGAAGCTGCAAGTCTTGGTTTGTTTTATTGTGTACTCTTGATAAACTGTATACCAACACTAAGCTTAAAATGTCTACGTTCGTGTATATTTTACCGTGAGATTATAATCGATCTCGCAAGATTGAAAAATTGTGATGTGGTATGCAACATATCACATCTCGCGCGCTGATTGGTTGAACAGCATATACCCCGAGCCTCCTTATTTGCATGTTAAGTCATTTATTGCTGGTATTTTTTGTTATTAAATAATTGATTGCATGTTGAAAATACCTCACAGCAATTAGTTGAATAAAATTGTTGTGGCAATAAAATGAAGTAGCGATTAATCAAAAAAGTTCTAGCCTAACCTAAATCTATGGCCATAGAACGGTTTTACCTGTAGATATAAGACTGACCAATCAGGGACAGTTGACTAATTGAGGCGCAAAAGATTGTGATTTAATGGTTTTACTACGATAAGTTAGAATTTAACGCAAAATAGTCTGTTAAATTCTAAGCGGTATTGATTTTTTATTGACAGTCTTTCGACAGCTTACAATCTCGCTAAGTAGATTATAATCTAACTATATTTAAAATCTTACATAAAAATAATTTGTGTGTGACATATATACAATTTGTATTACACTAACACACATGCTAGGGGCAAAAATAAAGTGATACAATAAAATTGCCGCAATCCAATAGTTTTTAGTTTATCTGGTTTACCCCTGACTTTGAACACCATTTGACTCACAATACCGAATCGATCGCTTAGATTTTTTGGAGTGAATACCACTGCTGTAACTTGATTCACAAGGGTTAAGTAATAAAAGCAGCACCTATCTACCAAAAGAGAACGCTTGCTCTCTTTGATCTCTCAAAGGAGCTTAGAAAGTACTTTGTACAGGTACAAAATTTATGACATTTTAAGTCTTATTGTACCAACATAGCTTATGGTTTATATTTAAGTGGAAAACTAAGAAACTTTGATAGTTTCAATTGAGAATATCAGAATTCATAGTATAATAAGAGTTGCTGTATAAATACTATAACTTAGTTTTAGTAACGAAAGATATACTTAATAAGTTACATCTGAAACGAGAAATAGAGTTAAACTTAGAATAGCAGGTAAACCAATTTGGGTTCAAATCCCAGGTCGAGCCAAAAGAGTTATTGAGTTTTTCTGATTACATAAATACTTAATGACAGCTTGAAGTTTGGAAGTTGGGGTCTGAACCCCCGGACCTTGGAGAGCACGTAAAACTGTCGGTCCTGCGCCTAATTTCTCCCTGATCGTGTCGGTTAACCGTCCCATAGGATTATGAGAGTGAGGGAACAGAGAGTGCACCTGTGTTCGCAAACACACTTGTGCACTATAATATCTCCTGTAGTTGGCTGGTCTTCGTTGAGACTGGCTGCCGTGGCCGTAATCAGCTACATGTCAGCAGGAAAATAGTAAAACGCCGATAGTTTCAATAAGATACAAGTAAACCAGACTGACAGTGTCAGTTGTCAAGAAATTAATCATTGACAAAGGTAAACGAAGCAGAAATATTAATTATCGATTACTCTGTTTAAATAAATACTATTGATTGAAGTTATTTAGTCGTGTAAATAACTTTCAATAATTTATCTATTGAAACGCGTTTTATACAGTCATTTTAAATAGTAAAATGATTGTCTTTTTTAAATAAAATGCTAAATCATCAGCCTATCGCAGTCCACTGCTGGACATAGGCCTCTCCAATTTCACGCCACTTAATTCGATCTATGGCTTCTCGCATTCAGCTCCTGCCAGCCGTCCCGCGCAAATCATCGCTCCACCTGGCCTGTGGACGTCCTACACTACGTTTGCCGAGACGTGGTCTCCACTCAAGAACTCGTTTACCCCAACTGTTATCGGTTCTTCGGCAAATGTGACCAGCCCACTGCCACTTCAGCTTGCTAATCCTGTGGGCTACGTCGATGACCCTGGTTCTTTGTCGGATCACCTCGTTTCGGATGCGATATGCGAAATGCTAAATGATCCATTGATATCGATTGAACTTTAGATTCCTTTTCATTTATTTATATTTTATTTCAAAATATAATTTTAGATTTACCCTGTTATATTTTCGGTTGTTTCGTATTGTTGTTAATTATAATAATTTCAATATTTTAATACAGAAATAAAACATCACGGTATTCGTCTCTTTTGAAACTCGGTATAATTTCTTTAACCAGTGCCTTGAGGAGACTTAAGCCAACGTTACTACTTAACTCAAGACTACTTCAGCAAAGGTGCCGCATTAGTTGAGCATCTGACTATACCACTCATAATTATTATGCTATAAATATTCCTAAACTTATAATTTTAAATTTTATATCAGTAGGGTATAAAATTCAAGTTTCACCATAATTGAATGCTATTATATTTCTTGGTCGTGAGTAGAATGTATTAGGTTATTACGATATCCTTAGCTCAATTTCATTTTCCTATTACCTCATAAGGATTTTCTTTTATACTCAAATCTACAAAAGTATTTTTTAAAGTACAAAAAAATCATGAATATTAATTAATGGGAGAGCCACGCTTCGGCATGCATTAGCCGGCTCGACCGGAGTGATACCACGGCCTCACAGAAAACCGGTGTGAAACAGCGCCTGTGCTGCGTTTCGCCGAGTGAGTGAGGATACTGAAGGCCCATAATCCAACGCTTCCCCTCATTCCCCTTCCCCTCATCCCCCTCCTCATGCCCCTCCTCATCCCACTCCTCATCCCCCAAGGTCGGCAACGCACTTGTGATGCTTTAGTGTTACGGGTGTCCATGGGCGGCGGTAATCGCTTACCATCAGGCGATACGTCTGCTCGTTTGCCCACTATTCCATAAAAAAAAATATCGACATGACAAACTTCTAACTTAGACAACATTTTTTTCGTCAATTGTGACTAGAAACTTGTCAAATAATTATGATTTTCTTCTCAATGCTCTAATATATCTTAGTTGAATACTGTGATATATTTTTTTTTGTAAATACAGGGAAGTTAATATTTAAATTAAATATAATATGTAAAAAAACGTATTACTGTGAGTTAACCAAACATTAGAAGCGATGTTAAATATTCTAACGCCTCAAGTAATAGAAAAAGATCTTGTCAGGATGAAGAAAACGCGGAAAGGGCGTGGCTGTCTCCCACATCTAACTAAGATAAATGAATAGATATTACCAATACAAAAATACATTTACTGATATAATGAACCTTATGTCCAGGCCTTACCATTTAGTTTTCAACATCAAAATGATGTGTATCAGATGTAAGCAATTCGGTAGTACACTGGTAGAAAGTGAGACTAAATCAATAAAACAAAGGAAAACCTTAAAAGAAATTGTATTGTAATCGTCTTACAGAAGTTACTATATCCATTAGGAGTTTATATTTTCTTATTGCGGTATGGGAACGTTGATCAGTTCTTCATATGGGACTACGTTAAAGAATTTCTTAATAGTTGATAAAGCTAGTTCTACAGAATAATCTACGATAGGCTTCCCAAATTCTTCAGCAACTGTTTTCCAGTTATCATTCAAAAATGCAAGAACGGTGTCACCTGAAAGATTATAATATTTTAAAATTAGTAATCTTATTTCTTGAAGTGCTTTTCTTTGTTATTCTAGTACATGATAACTTTGGTATTTATTTTGAACTACTATAGCAGACCCGGTGAATTTCATATGGCCATAATACTTTTAGTAAATTATTACCAAAAAACTTGTCTTGGATATATGTCCACCTTTGTATGCTATTTTATATAAACTTTATCCTGACAATAACGAACACATAAAATAGTAATTATTCAATTTGAAGCAGTCGATCGAAGTGCATTGCCGTGATTCATTCTTATTTATATAAAAGTACTGAAGTTGCATTAATGTAGACGTTTATTTCGGTTTAAAGTAACTTACTCAATTGTTTCATTACTTTTACCAAGTAGGTGAGATTAGTCTCCCGGAGTCCAAGCCAAGGGTAGGGTGAAATAAATCTAGCAACGCACTTGAATCTCTTTAAGTATTCATGGGCAACGGTAGTCACTTACCATCAGGCATCTTGTCTGCTTGTTTGTCCCTTTTATCATCATCAACAACCCATAATATTGCACTGTTGGGCTCGGGTCTCCTTTAAGGAGAAGGTTAAGGCAATACGTCCCCACGCTGGCCAAGTGCGATTTAGGGACTGGTAAGACAACGTTCCGGCTACGTAATCTTGCCATTGAATGTTAATTTTATTCTGTCTTCTATACAATAAAAATATATTATCCTATTTGTACATTTTTTTTATATTTTTTAATTTTATGTTGATTTTAAAATAATTAAAGAAGTATTTTTAAATTATAGACGTACCTATAGGCGACGGTAGTCACCTACAATCACATAACTCGTCTACTTGTTTGTCCCTTTTACACCATAAAAAACCTTATCCATTGTTGATATTTTTTCTTTTTTTAATGTACTAGTACTTACTCAGTGCCTTGCTCTCCTTGAAGATATTTTGCAAATCAAATGACACGCGATCTCCATAGTCAAAGGAATATCTATAATTTTTTATTGCAAAGTGATTTACATTGTTTTCATCTTTGACATATTTTGTATTAAAATTAATCTTCATTCTTAGATTAGCTGAAATAAAAAGCCAATATCAATACACGATGGCACCAAATTTAAATTATTATTTTTAAAATATAAAATGATATGGAAACTTGTAACTGATAAGTAATATTTCTATGTATACATAAAATATATATAATATCAAGCAATATAAAATATTCTAGTCCAGTAAACAAGATAGAAGATAAAACGTTGCCAGTTTCGTTTCAATCGCCGAATTTACTTTGGGGTACTGCAATGCGGTCAACTATACCTAAAAAAATTACTGCCTTTATCTATCCGATTTCTGGTGCACTCTGGCAAGTCCTGGCATTATATCATAAAGGCTATGCTCTATCGGAGTGCCCTCCATGTTTTGGCGCAGATATTTGCAATCTTTCACTTGCTATTTTATGGTTTGGTCTTAATATTTATTGTTGGAACGTTAGTGTATATATTTAGTGTATTCACTTGTATAAATCAAAATCTGCTGATAATAATTAAATCATTTTATTGTATCCCAAATAAAAAAAAAATTACTATCGACAGGAGGTTGACATAAATATGTTGCAATTGCTATTGGTATAATAATGACCTATCGCTGATACTTGATTGCAAGGTATGATGAATGATGAACGAAGGTGGTTATGTGCACTCATTTCTCGACAGCTATATTAAGACTAGTTACCTTGAAATAATTTATAAGGTATCATTCAGAATATTTTTTTTATTCTTTCCTGCTGTGATTTAAGCATATATAAACATCTATCTAATACCTATAAACGAGCAATTCTTGTATATATAATACGAATCTCGGAAATGGCCCCAATGATTTTTATGAAATTTACTCTGTAAGGGCGTTCGTAGGTGATAAATCGATCTAATTAGGATTAATTTTTAGAAGATTTACCAAAAAAATATACCGAGCAAAGCTCAACATAAAAAACAACAATTGTGCACGTAACATTGTTGTAGAAGTTTTACTAATGCCTTAATTAATCGATACTTACTTAGTTTTATTTTTGCATCGCCTCCACCATCGATATTAAATAAGATAATTCTACCCTTGGCGTCGTAGGTACCTTTTATTGTCAGGTTACAGTGAAAGGCAAAGACAAATTTGCGCTTTTCGAGGTATGACCTACGGCATAAAGAAAAATATACATTAATGTTGAAAGCATCGTCAACGGTCATTTAGAGCATTAACCAACAAACCAACCAGGGTGATTAATGTGACTGTCCAACGAAGCCAGTTATGGAAGGGAAACGTACTGTGAAAACTTCATCATTATTGTCACGTCCCCGTCTTTACAAATTCCAATTTTAAGCATTTATTATTTATTTCAATTCACTCCATAGTACAAATTATCACACGACAACAACAGTATTAGTTACTGACAGGACTTATGCCTCTACATAGAAAGAAAGTTATACTATTTTATAATGTATACCACACTGGCCATACAGGTTTGTTTAAGGTTACGAGATAGTTAAATTTATCTGGCAAGAACATGCCATTCTAAAATAAAAAAGGTGGTTAGTTACTTTTAATGAACATAAACATAGCTTCATCTTAGAGTTTGAGGTTCCCTCTACTCTTAATTAGGCAAGCAATGCAATTTAAAAATAATAATAGGTAATAATACAGTAAAATAAAGAATAGTTTCTGCCATTCTTCAAGAATCAAAGCATCTCTATGTCAAATTTGATTGAAATCGGTGCAGTGGTTTATTTGTGAAAACGTAACTTACAGACAGACAGATAGTCTATAGATAGATTTATAATTTAAAGTATGGATATAATCAATTTAATGATATGTAAAAAATGAATCCTCGACTTTCCGAATGAAAGCATTAACATTGTACATATAACGTTTACCTATTAAGGAAACCATGCCTTAAATAGTTCAAAATGTTGTCATTAAATTATATTAACTCTATTTTTAGCTATACAATTATAATCAGTTCATCAGCAAAGAAATTTACAGAATCATATCATTAAAAATAAAAAAAGATGTTCACACGGTTTGCCATGGAAACAAAATGTTAAAGGTCTTTGGACGCAATAGCAACATTTTTGTCTTATTACTCATTACTTTAAACAATATTTTAATTTATTTTTTAGTCTTTATTCCATTTAGTAACAAATTGCTAGCTTAATGTGATACTTAAGATTAATCTAATACCAGCAAACAATGGGAACAAATGAGTGATTTTCTAAAGTAAAATTTACATAAAAGTGTTAGGTGTTATTTAAATAATAGTGCAAATAAAATATATTAGAAATATACAGGATACTGAAAATTATTTTCTAAAATCAATAAGTGCATTGATTGGTAAAAGTATTAGAGTAATTAAGGTTATTTTTTGCGTTAATTTACAGTTTATAAGTATAATATTTACATACTTAAGACCATTACTCAAAAAACTATTAAGCAAAAACCGTTAATCAAAAATCATTTAATCAAAAAACCTTTAATTAAAAACCTTTAATTAACGTAGTATTCGATAACTGAAATCACTACAAAATATCGCCTCAAAGACGTATATAACAAAATTTTGCAAAGTCTATCCATACAAAGAAGAATATATGCGATTTTATTTTTTATGAAAGAGATAGCTATATCAATATTATTTAATTTGAGGGATCGTTTTTTTTTAAATATAGAGTTTTATTGCCCGTGCAAAGCAATGGAAAATTTTGGTTTCTGATAAAAGGGAAAATATATGAGAATAGATTCGGTATAAATGACTTTTTATTCAGAAGTTTCTGTGAAAAGCTCAATGAAGTCTAAATTCTATTTATTAGGATTCTTTCTTTAATTTGTGATGTAACAAATTAAATAAAATTATATATTAAACTGTACTATTACGTACCAATTCCAAATTTAGTAATCAAATTGAAGAGATACTGTGTTAGATATATTTGACTATTAGTAGATAAATTGATTCTTGGCTACACGCCAACTATTGGATACTACATGCACTTTATTCGAATAACAATTGGGATTTTTACCGATTGGAAGTAATTAGTCGGATTTTAAGCGGTACTACTCTGGCATGAAAAAACCATTAAGTGACGGTAATAAAAAGTTCTTGAGGTGCTTTTTTAACTCGTTTCTACGTAGTTTTTTTGTCCTTTTATGATAGTTAGTGTTCCTCTATTAGTTTTTGATTTAACTAAGTAATATAAGAGAATTCATCAGGATTGGTGCACCAGTATCAAAAACAACAGGTGATTTATTAAAGCACCTTTGAAACATTGCTCATGTTTCGTTAAGTTGACTTATTCTTCTGTCTGTACAAATAAATCAAATTTAACTGCCTATTTGTAATTTCAAATTAACAGCTTTTTACTACATACATATGAAAATATATTTGGTCTTACATCAAAAAGCAATTTTGTTTTTTTTGTCTGTCTCTTTGACTGTTTGTGCCTTATAATCTCTTAAACGGCGGAATCAATTTTCACTGTCAGATAATGATATAAGAAGTAACTTGGCCTACTTTTTTAAATGGCTTCACCCCGCGGATTTTTCCGCAGTAACTGCTGTGCCGCAGGCAACACCGCGGGTCTCGGCTACTTATTATTATAGTCTATAGTATACTTTTATATTACAAATGTTAATATTGTCCGCTAATCTGTCTTATTTTGTATTATATACAATACATAGGCAATGTATACAATACCTGCAACGTATAGGTAATGAGTGAAATATTATTATTTTTATACTTTGCCTAGGTATTTGATACAAAACCTAATGCGCAGCCGGTAATGTGTAATCTACGGGAACAGATCAAAAATTATCCACACAAACTGGACTAATTCAAATGATTCTACAAAAACGCAGGGGATCTGGAGTGGTCACTGTTTTAAGCTAACCTAAAGCTAGATGATTCTGAATAAAGTTGAATTAAAGCAAACAGAACACGTTTTCTTTGCTCCTCATTTTGCAGGTATGTAAGTAGTTACATAAAGTTTATAAACACAGATCCAAGTCTTTAATTTATACAAATTGCTGGTGCAGGTATTCTGTACAATACCTAGGAATTGTAAAAAATACCAAGGCAAAGTATGTAATGGACATTAATATTTGTAATATATATGCGTAATGTATGAATTACTTGCCCCAGCAATGTAAACAATACATATTGCCTAGGTATTGTGTAGAATACCTTAATTAGACAGATTGCCGGTAGAATTTTTGTGCATACTGTAAACTAAATACAAATCGACGATGCGATAGAAATTTTTTTTCGCCATGCCATTGCACTACATTTTTTTTCTAAATGTGTGTTTTGCTAACGTGCCTAAGATATGATAGTCAATATCACGTTTAGAGCAATAACAGCAATGTATGATTGTCAATACGACAACAATCAATGGATATCAACTGTCAATCACAAATCAGACGTTTATCTTGGTGTTGCCATTTTTTAAATAAAATTCGATGAGATCTTAACAGCCATATGCGATATTCAACAGTTACGTTTATTTTTAATAAAAAAATGATATCCACTGTTCACATTAAATCAAGCTCTGTTTCGTTTATCTGGTAATTTCAATTTGATATATATATAATACTAGCTGAGCCCCGCGGTGTTACCCACGGTGCAAAACCAATGTATCATATGTCCGTCTTCTGGTTCTAGGCTAACTTCCCACCTAAAATTTTCAGCTCAATCGGTTCAGCCGTTCTTCAGTTATAAATAGCGACTTTTTTTTATATATATAAATATTCGCCTCAAGTTAGTATTACATTGATATGATTTTAAGAATAGTCAAATGTATTTCAGAGGATAAATCGGTTTTGAGAGAAAACATTTTTCATGCCATTACAAAACTATTTGATTCTAGTATTAATTGCTAAATAATTTTGTTTAGTTTGTAGAACTTCGAAAAATATCTGTGGGATTAATTTGGAATTTTTAAATGAAATTTTTATGATAATAACTTGCAGCAATAAATAATTGCTGCAAGTTATTATCATAAAAATTCGTGATTTGTGATTTATAAAACTGCACAATATATATATCGAATTTTGGTAAGAGAAAATAGTGCAGATATAGTTTTTTGCTATCTTAAAAACTTTGTAAAACATGATTAAAATCCGTTCAGTAACAGGTTTTTGCGTTTGTATGGAGACGTGCTTGCCATACTTTACTCTTAATTAAGATACACTTTTACCAGTTTCGACCATTATAATCAATTAATGGTTATTATTTTTGCACAAGCGTGTGATTACATCAGTAGTAACAATGATTCATTATTATATTTATAATAATCTCAAAATAAAATATCTCTTTCGTATTGTATATTTTTAGTGTCAAAATGTAATAGATTCAGCATCGAAAAATAACGAGTAGTAATCGAGTTTAGATTTTTGTTGCATTGACATCTGAGTTCTAATAATGGTTAATTGTGTGGCTGTAATCATTTCAATGTTATTTTTTTTATTATTAAGCATGGCAAACTTATAGCGATATCTGAATAAAAAAATAAGAATTTTTAATAATTTTATACTGTATCCGATTTGTTGTGCATTCAGGGCCTAAAATTGCCATTCCCCTTTGCGCAACCGCACACACTGGTTTTAAAAATATATATTATATGTAGTAGGTTTTGTCTTTATTTCGTTATAGTACTTAGCCATCCGCAGTGAATGCCGTTTAAATTTTATGTTGGTACCTGTGAGTTTATTAAACATACATCTACATATATCCACACAACACACACACTGTGTTCTGAATTCGGTGTAAAAAGAAACCGCGAAATCTTTTTGGAAAATTAAATACTTTATTATTATATGAATAGAGACTCAAAACAAAACAAACAACAACCCATAATGTCCCACTGCTGGGCTCGGGTCTCCTCTCAGGAGAGGGTTAAGGCCATACGTCCCCACGCTGGCCAAGTGCGGGTTGGGGACTGGCAAGAATACGTTGTAGCTACGTAAATCTTGCCGTTGGATGTTTTTAAGCCGCCCGAAGGCCTCCAACTAAGCTTCACGACTGTTATCGTATGATAACAACCGAGACCGACTGCTTAACGTGACCTCCGAATCACGGAGACGCTCATGTTAACATGCCACCAGCGGTCACCCATCCAGGTACTGACCGCGCCATCGTTGCTTACCCTCGATGATTGTTTCTAATCACCGAGTGCAACTGGGCTATGAGCGCCACTACTATACTATATATATATGAATAGGGACTCAGTTGAAGTAAATAGTACTCAGTATAAAAATTCAAACCATAAATAAGTGTGGAAAGTTAGTTTTTTTTTCTTAGCATGTCTTCTATCACATTGAAATAATGTGTCAATCTTACATCTTTGGCCCCTGTCTGGAATTGATGTCAATGATAATAACCCAAATATGTAAAGTTAAGCATTATACGATCCTACCATGCGTGGCTGGGACACTTTTACATAAGTTTAAAAATGCTTTGTCAGTAAAACAATGACTTTGGATAAACTTCAATGCAGAAAAAGAAGTTTTTTTGGGTTCTAAGTAATTTAAAAAAAGTGACTAAAATGCTACAATGAAACTTCTTACTACTGCCTTAACTTCTGACTGTTCTTCTTTTGTCTCTAGCCAATTGTTTTGTTGTAATGTCTAATTGTGACTTTAAGAGGGACATAGTATGTATGAATTCGAATGATTTGGGCTCTGAACGCCTAAGCTAAGCTAAGAAACTATGATCCTCCCAATTCTTAATGTAATTTTTCCTGTATCTGTCAAATCCTAAACGATTTGATTTTCTATAGTTTGTCCTGAAAGGTTTGAAAAGATGCTGAAATGATACCCACTCCCAAAAAGAAAAACGCTGAATCCTTTTCCGATTATTGGTCAATTTTTTTTCTTCATTTTCTCTCAAAAGTCCAAGAAAGTCTTATCCATACACAAATCTCACTATCCAGCAATCTGCTACAAAATAGTCTTCAGTCAGGCTTTCGACCAAGTTACAGCACCACTACTACCCTAGTCTATATTACGGAGGACGTCAATACTGCTATAGACAACCTACAGTTTAAACATTCCTGGACTTCAGTAATGCATTCAACACCATTGACTTCGACGTTCTACTGTGTAAACTAAGCTCTTTTAATATATCTCCAACTTTAATAATTAACTAATTTTACACTATCTGTTTGGTCTCAGAACTAATGTTAGTGTTAGGCATTCCCCATTCAACCTCTGTCAGCTGTAGGTTTTGCATATTACTTTACTTTTGCTCATGACTTTATGCTGGATATCTTTTTAGTTGAACAACTGAATCCTCATAATTACAAACTTGATAATAACTAAGAGTCTCGCAGTTATTAAATGTTAAATTTCATATTTATCTTTGGCTTATCCATCTCACCTAAACTAATTAACCTGACTTCAATAAATTAAATAAGCTGCTTTACTATAATTTTTATTGAAGAATTAAATTCTAACTTAATTGAGAAATCTAAGTTCAAACGTTTTTATTTCTATTATATGCTCGTTAGATCATATTATTAAGATAATTAAGTGTTGTCAACGCCAAGAACTATAAATATTGTCATAGGTTATCTGATAGTTAATTGATTCGGTACTTAATTAATTTTAAAGGACTTAGTAGTTTCAATCAAAAAAAAAGTTTTCTTCATTATGTATCTGATATAAGAAATCTATTATTAATCTATTATTCTTCAATATTTTAAAAGATTAGAAAGGCTCAACTACTTTATATATTATATATACATGTGAATTACTGATTACAGGCTTACAATTACTATACAAATTTGGAGTTTAGTCGTAATTTATTACGACGCCCGCACCGGCACGAATTGAAGTACTTAATCTATGAAACAAGTGATTTATTTAAAAAGGGTTTTTTAAAACTTAAAAACAAGTTTTTATTACTTGTTAAAAATCACTTCAGCCCTTATATTTGATACCCATGTTGGGTGGTTGTTCAGAAATTTGTAGGCCGCCATTTTGTTACGGCAGCTTTTTTAGATTAATATTAATACCGACTACCCAACTAAAAGTAAATTTCAAATTTCAGCTCAATCGGAAATCGGAAAATGGATGAAATTTAACTTGAAAGAATTGAAAACAGACAAACATGCGGTTTGTCAATTCCATTTGGATTATCGCTAAATGTATACTGGCAATTGATGACTAAATAATAGGATATGTTTCATGGTGTATAGATTGAATAAAAATTTAGTAGATAGTCATATATTATAACAAATTCAGAATTTGCAATCGTAACAAAAAAAAAAGAAACGTTCAAGGCTCAAGCAAAATTTAGATGCATTTAATCTGCCTAAAATTCAGCGAGATATATGATGAACATGGATACACTTACAAGTTAATTTATTTTTTGTCTTAAAAAAATCACTCTCCCATTAGGAATATACATCCTCTGTCACGGGGGACTTAACAAACATATATGAAACGGACGTAAAGAACACCAAGAGTTAGAACCATAATTTATGGATCACACAAAGCGTTATACCATGTGAGATTTGATCTCATGACACTTGGCGCAGTAGAAACTGGCTTGGCGATCGCTATGACCAATAGGCAAACCTGTATATAACACATCACTAATATCAGTATGAACTCTTACGTAAATTGACTTAAACTAATTCCGTGCGGTAAGTCCATTAAATCTTATCTGTTTCGATGTATCTACTTACATAATAACAATGACTGAGATAAATATTTCTAGGCGAAGATTTAATTAAGGTTACCCTTTAATTACTTACTCAATGTCGTCCACGATGCATTTCTTGAAACCCGTCACTTTGCCATTGTAGAATGTAAATGATACGCCAGTTAAAGGAATGGACAACTTCTCTATGTAGAAAGGATCTAAAGGAGGCATATCGAATTCTGGAATACCCTTGACGAATTCAGGGATGGCGTCTTGCGTTGCCTTTATTAAACATGCTCTAGATGTATCGTTGCATGGATGAATGTAATCGGCTGAAATAAAAGAAATGTTAAGTTTAAAAAACATACACAAAAAATGAATTGCAATGGTTAATGTGCCTTTTGACCTATAACAGATAAAACTTTAGCTAATTTATTAAACACCTCTTTTTCCACAGCCCATTCATCTTTTATCAATCTTTTCTTTTAAATTAAAACTACTCATTTCACCAATTAACTAAGATTGATAAGGATTAGTGAATAAATTTTAGGTAGTTAATAAATTATGAATCTTTACTACATTCCAGTCTACTTATTTTGGAATAAATGTGTGAACGAAATTGAAGAGTCTTGAAATATATTATTTAAAATAAAATATAATAAACAAAACAACTGATATAATATTTTGATTCGATTTTTCGAAACTTGCTGCAGTACAATGCCAAACACGGCAACAAAAAATTATATCAAGGAAAACATTGTATACAAGTACCATCTAAAATTCAAGAGCAACTCGTTCATACTATTAATATCTTGGTGTTTAAAAAGAGTCCAAAGTAGTTTATGCATAAATATTATTAAAATGAGTCTTTCATTGGTGTTCTTTTAATTATTAAAATAAAAACAAGATGAATTTTGTAAAGTGACTTTTAATGTCCTATGTTCTCTTGGTAAGGCAGATGACGCCTATTTGTACAAATAAAAAAGAAATACTAAAAGTATCCGTTTATAGTTTCAAAGTAAACCAAACATGTACATTGGGAATGAAAAATATACTAGTTCCATAATTATATTACTTTGTATATAATACTAGATTTTTCATATTGCTCCGCCCGCGTATTTATCGGTTATTTCGGTAAAAAAGTAGCGTATTTCTTTCTCCAAGGTCCAATCTATCTCTATACCAAATTTGATTCAAATCGATTCAGCGGTTTAGCCGTGGCAAAGAGATGGACAGAGTTTATATGGTGGCCACGCTCCGGCACGAATGGGCCGCCTCGACCACAGCCTCACAGAAAATCGGCATGAAACAGCGCTTGCGCTGTGTTTCACCGAGTGAGTGAGAATACCGGAGGCCTATACCCCAACGCCTTCCCCCATCCCTCTCCCCATCCCCCAAAGGCCGGTATCACACTTGTGACGCTTCTGGTGTTGTGGGTATCCATGGGCGGCTGAAATCGCTTACCCTGCTCGTTTGTATTTATTATTACCCTATTTCCCCTATTCCATTAGAAAAAAGTTATTTTTGAATGTATAATATCAGTATGGATTATTCTTTTCTTATAATATCGGAGGCAAACGAGCAGACAGAGATCTTGTTGGGTTGAAGTCTATAAAAATTGGTATTGGCAATGAAGCCACTAAGCGAAACCACTAACTAAACAAGCCTACATAACTAGATAAATCTAATCAAATAAGAACAAATACCTGTTTGTTTTATATTGCATATATCTCAATGCAATACAAGAATCCTATGTTGCCTTCAAGAGTATGTTTGAGATGGCCAATTAAGTAGAGTTATGCAAATGCCCGCCGGTAGCCAAGCAATCAATAATTATATCTCTCTCCGGCGATGATGTGTGCAACAATTCCTGCTTTACTATAGGAAATACTTCCGCTATTAATTATTTATAATTACTGTTTATGTTATTGTAAGAGGTGATCTTTAATTTTGGAAAAGAGTTAGTTAAATTGTTCCTTGACTTTAAATGACACATTTATTTGAAATACGATTATAAACCCATACAAAGCGGTTCATTTTATACTTAAATACATTAGGAATGAATGATCTACAACACCTACATAATACATTTTTATTATTTAATGAGATTTTGGTTATTTGATTTTAGTGTTGGATTTTACTGTGCATTTATTATTATTCCTTTAACTTTATATAAAATAAAATTTATATTTATATTTATATTCAATTTCACAAATTATATTTAAGAATAAACAGGAAGTATATAGGTATGTTTTTTATCATTCACCCTAGGTTTGACAGTAAAAGCTCTGCTTAGTTTGAGACTAGATAGCGTTTTGTGTCAGTTGCCCCAATATTTATTACTTTATTATTTAAGTTATTAACATTATAATATACAAAATAGAATACAAAGTTGATTTATTGTTAGTTTAGTATAATTAGCATAAAAACATACAACTGAATAACAAATAAATGAATGATATTTGGTTTATTATTGTTTATACCAAGTTCCTAATACATTTTGTTACATCTTCTTTATTTGTGTTATATACCTTTTCATTCTTTCAATTAATTCTTATTTTTTTATTCACAGTTTGAGGTAATCATATGTCGACAGTCTTTTTTCAGATAATACAACTTTTTTTTAAAAAAATAAGTCACCTTCACCAGATGTCATGTATCCGAATCTTCTTAGGAACATACATTGTGTGATAACTATGAACATTTTATTCTGAATCTGAGTTGAATATTTCTGTAATATATTTTGTACTGAGAAATATATTAGTATATAAGGTCAAGATGTTTCAAATCGGCTGGCTGCGTAGAGATGTAGCCTCGCTATGCATCTTTTATCGCATTTTCTATGGGGAGTGCTTCGAGGAATTGTTCGAACTGATTCCTGCCGCCTCTATTTAACGATCATCCTGCGCGACAGCAATTTTATCTCTAGTATTTAGTTTTGCTTTGCGTCATTTGATATGTAACGTGGCCTCCGTTCCTACCTATCCACACTTCGAGGTTAGGCAGAATAGCAACCGAACCTGTCGTTAAGTGTTCCATCAAATTTGGAGCCTATCCTGGACCTCTTTGTTCTCACCTCCCCGTATGTCGCGAGTCTGATCTGCGTAGAACACGGTAAGGAGTTTGGAGATTAAGGGAACCGAGGATAGGGTCTAAATACCTTAGAAACGAGTTTCCACACGTAAAATTAAGAGAGAAGGCAGGGTGGAATGACAATTGCGTAAACAGTTAAAAGCCTTAAGGCTCTGTATAACTAAAGTGAACGTGAAAAGTGAAATTAAAAGGGTGCAAGGTAAGTCACATTGTAATTTATTGAATGGAGTTTTATCTGATACAATGTGTAATTATTTTACTTAGTACTTATGTATTTATACAACTTACATGTAAATATTACGCAATGTGTTTGTATTAATAATACATGTTGTACTGTATGCACTTATTATATACTTCTGAATATAAAAATATATTCTAAGAGAAAATCCTGATTGATCTCAGTTTTGAATCCCAAATGCAGATTTTAATTTTCTCTTCTCTTTTCTCTTCTCAATTAACTAATAAATCAATATTTACAAATTAATACTTAGCCTTCGTCATTCGTTGTCCACTGCTGTACAAAACTAAGTAATATTACCTCCTTATCAGAAGTACAAGACAGAACATATTAGGTATCCCAAGAGGAAATGTGCATCTCTATACATGTTTGTGTTTGTGTATGTATTTAATTTAGTTACTATTCAACAAGTTCTCCATTGAAAGAATAGTGCATCCTTTATTTATTTTTCCATTTAATATTCACTTGCAAGAGATTCCAAAAGCTTCGCCTATTGCTCAAAATATTTTAATCGTTAAAATTTAGAAAACTATTATTTAAAGACAAAGTTTTCTACGTTATATACTTATCTAAAGGATAACACACGTAGAAATAAGAAAAAAACACTTTTACGAAAGAACATTCACTTGCAAAATAACTATAATTTGCAGGTGAAATATCAATAGGTACTAACAGATTGATATTTTCGAGGTACATTAAAAATGATTTGTTTAGAATATGGACTACGTAAAACCTAACCTATTGATAGTATTTATGTATATGAAGTTTATTTCACCCGAGCTGTTATTATAAATCTATTGACACCTATAAAAATCGTTTCACTACATTAGACGCTGTGGTGAAACGCATAAACATACATACTGCCAAAAGTAATACCCTTACTATTCTATTCTCCTCAGTCGGATAATAAGATGCTATTATCTATGTTAGAATATGATGATGATGTTCTCCTAGCCGATTACGGCCACGGCGGCCAGCCTTAACGGAGACCAGTCAACTACGTAGGAGATATTATAGTGCACAAGTGTGTGCCCAAACACAGGTGCACTCTGTGTTCCCTCACTCTCATAATCCAATAGGACGGTTAACCGATAGGATCAGGGAGAGATCAGGCGCAGGACTAACACTTTTACGTGGTCTGTTAGAATATAAATAGGCTTCAGCACAAATTGAATCTATCTAACGCTGTTTACATTAATTTGTTTTTATTTCATTTTTTTTATTACATGTGACGACATAAGAGTATAGTACATCACATTAGAATAGCATCACTAATGCGATGGGGACAGCGTAATAGACAGACAGAGTTAATTTAGAATTTATAATATTAGTAAGGATCATATTTATAAATGTATATAGCTGTGAATGTCGAAAAACTAAATAAGCTGCTATGAGTAACTTGAACTTGCCAAACAATATTTCGCAAAGGCCACAGTCAAGGTTACCAAGTTTTTAATGAATTATATAGAGCCAGTAATTTATGGCTTTTTGATAAGTTAAATAAAAATAACATGAGAATTCTTGTATAACATTCCAAACGCAGCCTTTTAAAAATATATACCACTAATTCAACAAAAAAACATTTCACTATTCTACTTGTCGGCAATTTAATTTTAATAATGAAAATATTTTAGTTTAAATAGAGCATAAATACAACAATAATTGTATTATACGTCACTTGTGAATGTACGAGGGTATTCAATGTTAATAATAGACGAATTTCTAAACTATTCTCATTTTATAAATAAACAGTCAGAGAGAGAAACAGCCTTTTTTCAGTTCTGTATCATTGGATGTTAGGTATTATTAGATGTTACGATTCTGTTCGTTATACTATAGTCGTATAGTCAGTATAACTAATTAACAATTGATCATTTTCGCAATGTTGAACTGCCATCAGTGTACACTCATCTACATAAATACTTACGATCGACGGCATAAAATTGGATGATTAATTTTTTCTGTGTTCGTTATTGTTAAGATAAGGTTTCTATACAGAAGAATAAAAGATAACAGTGAGCGGTGAGGCGGGCATAATTACTAAAACAAGTATTTTTAGAAAATATAATAAAAATATGGTGGTATGAAGATCGCTGGATCAGCTAGTTTAACATAATCAACACAGTGCTGCTTAACAGAGAGGCACACAGGCAGAAGTACTTTCGATTATCTAGTATTAGTACGGATGGAGGACTGCTAAAGACTTTTGGCTGCACATATTTTGAAATTTTTTAAGGTATTCTCTTATTTTTTTGATCTTATTTTTAAATAAAGTTTTGGAAAACACTTTTATAGCTTTTTTACATAGTGTTCATTTTTTTAAATATTTAAGCTGCCAAAATGACTCTGCCCTGCCTGATGGAAAGCATGAGCAGAATCCAAGAGTGGTGGTCACCTTCCTTAATGCGAAAAAGAACAATGCAGCATGGTGACCCACATTTTGGCGGCCTGGGGGGAAGGGGGATGGTGAGTGGGATAGGGGGCGTTGAATTGGGGTATGGGCCTCCGGTATCCTCACTCATTCAATGAAACACAGCGTAAGCGCTGTTTCGGTCGAGCCGGCCCATTCATGCCGAAGCGTGGCTCTCCCACGGTAACGGTTCATTATTGTTGACCTTTATTTTTCTTCCTTATGATATTATATTATAGTCGAGGTTATTTAACGCACATAGACGATTAGACACAACATGCTTACCGAGGTTAATCGTTATGTATATTAAATTATTTTATCGCTACTGTTTTAGCTGTAATGTTGCTAAAATTTTCATTACTTTAAAATGTATTCATTTCTATCTAAGACTTCTTTCGTCTGGTAAACTTTACTCATAATTGTTTTCAAACATTTTTTTTCAACTAAAATGAATTAAAATTATAAAATTTAAGTGAAAGTTATTTAGTAATGATTTGCGATACAAATTCGCCAATGCTATTAAAATTATTATAATTTAACCTCAATTCAGAAAATAAAATAATAAATATTCTCAAATATTTTCAAAAGCTAAATTTAAATGTTGTGCTAATAAGTCAATTAAGAATTTATAACTTACGTGCCAATTTAGCTTGTCCATTATGGCAGAAAAATATTACGATGCAAAACAAAACACCACCAACTGAAACTTGTTTGTGCATGTTTAACAATAAAAGGTATCTATACAACTGGATTGGCGCCGTCGAGTATCTGCTATATATCGACTAAACGCAAAGATTAATTACGAAGCCTTCAACAGCATTGTAGCGTAGAACCGGTATTGGGACGAACTTTAATATCAAATTAGTGATTCCTTCATCAAAAACAAGAGACACATGTAAAAAAATGCATGTTTGTTTAGGTGAAATTCTGCTACGTATTCCTTCTTTTCCCTTTGTCAAATTATTATAATAACTATGTCGAGTGTACTGCTGTATGAGCATGCGGAAAACAAATAGTCAAATTATTGTCAGATACTAACTAAACAAACCTATTTGCTCTTCTCTCAAGGCTCTTAAACCACGACAATTTATATTAAAAAATATAAACTTAAAATTGAGCTAGATCATTTTATATTTTGTCTTACTCCTTAATCCAAGGGGTTTAATAATTCCTTGTAAAATCCGGCTCTGCTTTCTTGTAGGTTTAAAAAAGGTGGTTTTTTTTTTGACAATGGTTGATCGTGACATCAGAATATTAAAGTGCATGAAAGGCAAAAAATTGACAATTGTCTTCTACGCTTTTCTTAGACAGACTTGAGTCTCCTCACGTCTGCAAGTAATGTTTTTAAGTTTATGATACTATGGTATGATGATATATGTTTATAAAGTATTTATTGAGCAACTGTCTTATCGCAAAACCTCGATCGAAATCTGAAAATTGTGAAATTACACTGTTGCATCCTAATTATATTTAAATTTGAAAGTATAAAATAAATGTTCTTGATACTAACCGTAATTAGAACATCATTTTTTTGATCAAACTTTATTATTTCTATTTTTATAGCTGCCGAAGAGATCATACATTAGTATATCCAACTGTTATCCAATATCCACTAACAACGAATCTCCCCAGACATGGATAAGATTAAGATCAAAGACCTCAACTGCACATTTAAATTAAAGTGGTCTCTGAACAACCACTGAATAACCCAATACGACCACAGCCACATCCATCATACAATACAACAAGACTTGTGTATTTTGCTATTGGATAAGATCTATCGCACCAAAACAACATACACACGTACCATACAATAGTATGTTGTAATGACTTTTATAGCATAAACTCTTATAATGAAACAATACAGTAACAAATATGTTCTTGTTAAAATTACAATGTTTTCATGACAATCGTTTTGCTCAAACATTTTACCCCTTAGTGCATAATATTGTTTACGGTTACATAACGAAACGAGAAGGTAAGCTGTGTGTTTTACAAGCTTTTATTTAGTTTCACCTGTCCTGATGTTTGTCTGTAATCAAATCTTGCAAATTAAATTTGATTCACTTCCCGGTTTCCAATTGAGCTGAAATTTGAAATGTAACTTTAGTTCTGATGACAACGCTATTATATATAATCGGTATTATTATTAATCTAAAATAGCCGCCGTAACAAAATGGTGGTTTACATATTTCTGAACAACCACCTAATATGGGTGTCAAATGAAAGAGCGTAAAGTTATTTTTTTTATTAACAAGTTATAAAAGAGTGTTTAAAAAAACTGTCAACCACTAGCCAGCTGCCGTCTTTCTATAGACAATTTTAAATAAATTGTTTAATTGCATAAACGCATGTGTCACCGGAATAAATTTGGGCCCATGGTACGAGTTACCTTTTATTTATTTATTCTCGGTAAACTTACAGCTACAAATGTTAGTAAAAATAAAACAGATTAGTCATCGGAGAGCCAATTACAAGTTAACACTTCTAGTTTTGGACTAAAATAAAATATATTAAGCAAATAGGTTAGAAATGAAACAGAAACATAAAGAAAAGTCTCACACAATACGCAAGTGCCAGATTAGTAATAAATAATTGCTTCAACGCAAATTTAGGCAATACTATGTCCGCTCAAAAAAATTAAGGGCTAGACGCCTTCTTGCTGAGGGTACACTAATCAAAAAGGGATCAATGTCATGCAGTTTACACAATTCATTAAAACTTCTGCTTATGCGTACCAAGTAGCTGTTCTGTCTATAGTTAGTTTTAGCTTGAGGAATGTGAAAAGGGGTAAAAGTGAAGTGACTTAGATGGCACATTAAAAAAATATCTGCTCAAGCAAATCAGAACAGTCGATATTGTAGTTTAAGATATTGACAAGAAAAATTTGGTCCGCATTTTACGTTGATCTACAAGTGGGAGGAGGTGAAACTTTTTGCATAGCTTGATATAATCTTTGGAATGGTACGAAATTTTCTGATGATAACAAAGATATTTAATAAACCGTTTTTGTATATTTTCGATACGGTTACTATACACTAAAGAGCACGGGTTCCATATTTGAGTCACATACTCCAAATGACTCCTTACATAGGTGCAGTATAGTACTTTAAGAGTTATCGTTTCAGAAAAGCTTTTGAAAACACATGCGTGTTGGCAACCCAAACAAAAAACCAAAAATATAAAACCAAGCGATTTAGAAGCCTTTTTAACAATTGCATCAATGTGTGTGGCAAAAAGCAACTTAGAGTCATGGTACACTCCCAGGTCTCTGATAGTTCTATTTCTTTGAAAAATATGGCCCCCCAAAGTATAAGAGGTGTGGAAGACGTTAAGCCTTCTAGTATATGATACAAATAAACATTTAGCAGGGTTGAGATCAAGTAAATGGAGCGTGGGGATATAACTTTAGACTGTAAAACTCTTTAAAAAGGTACTATGCTTGATTAGATGTATTCTAGAATTTATGATACTCTCTGTTATGTTGGAGACTAGGTAGCGCTGTCTTTGCAACTACCGCATCATATTTCTACAATACCTTGACTAGGAGAGAATGGCTCATGAATAAATTTAAAAATAAAATAAATAAATAATATCATAAAATATTGATTGTTATTATTACAAAAGAGTTTTGTATAATTATAACTCTATTTCTTAACTAGGAGTTGCTTTTTTAAACTCGAGGACACGAACAAAAATTTTTGAAAAAAGAATAATTTTGATGTGAGACTTTATTTTCTAAGATCTCAATCTTCTAAAAAAAAACAACAATCTTTAAAAGTCCAGCATTATGTATAAGCTTTTTTGTTTAGAAAGGAGTTTTTGGCCTATTTAAAAGCTGCGGATGTTAGTTTTTATCAGGCGTACACAAAAAATGTGACCAATGTAAAGGTCAATTATTTTTCAAACTAAATAAAATGACTATAATGAGTATTGGATCAATTCACTTCGGAAAAATGAAAAAGTAATCGACGAAAATATTTTAAAAAATATTTAGACGGCAGTACTCTTGTAGCCGATTCAAATCGTTCTGAAGTACGAACGTATCTTCTGTTGAAGATACTTCCTGTAGGATTTTCACGTCATCTGCGAAGCATAATACAGAAACAAGAGGGGTCCGAGCAGGGAACCTTGAGGCACGCCACTGGACACCGACACCCAATTAGATCTATAGCTATTCATCGTTACAGCCTGAGATCTATTCTCAATGTAAGAGGAGAATCATCTCAGAAGATTCCCAAGAATTCCTAGTCTTGATAACTTATCAATTAAGATGTGATGTTCTAATCAATCAAAAGCTTTGCTGTAATTTGTGTAAACGACATAGACCTGCCCTCTATCATTCATGGATTTGGTAATAAATTCATTTGATAAGACCAAGTTGGTGGCTGTAGACTGGCCCCTTAGGAAGCCATGTTAAAAAGGGCTTAATGATTTCGAAACTGCAGAGTAAAGCTGATTATAGACAATTCTTTCAAGTACTTTAGCTATAATGCATAGTTTAGAAATTGGTCTATAATTGGTGGTCTCAGTCTTGCTATGCACAGGCGTCATAAAAGCCGATTTCCATAGTGTTGGTACTACACCTACACATAATGATCTAATAAAAAGAAGTGAGATTGGGAGGACAATAGATGGTGCACAATGTACCAGTAAATGAGTCGATATATTATCCGGTCCAGCGCCTTTAGATATATCAAGCTTCTCGAGCAGGTCAATAACAACATCAAGTTTGACTTCGATTTGATAGATATCAGCTACCAAGTCACAAAATGAGGAACTAGCTATAGAGGAAAGCCGACTGCCGATATTTTTAGCGTCATGGTTAAGAAAAGTTGATTTAAAACAAAAGGGGAAAGCCTCACAGATTGATTCACAATCCACACTTCGACAATACGCATTAGCCATATCTCAGCGATTCAACAACAGTAAATACACTCATAACAATATGAAAACTACATTTAAATACTATCTGTACACAACAATAATTAATAAGTTTAGTAAAATTAAATTATTAAAATGCTTATAAATTGGGTAGTAAGATATCATCACATTCCAAGTAATGTAGTAAGTCAAACAATGCCTAGCACAAGCAGGTTAGATATATGTAGAAGTGTAAGGAATAAAAAGTAAACAGCGCAACAAGGTATACAATAGAAATCAACAGATAAAGAAAGCACATGCGTTCAGCACCTTACTGCGGCAGAAGTGTCAAACCTTTACAATAAAAATTAGTATTGTGTGTGTTAGTAAGTGCATAAAGCGCAACTAATATAAGACTCCTCGTTATAAATAAATATTTATATAGTGGACATCCTAAATTAATTTGTTGAAATCAGTTACTTGTTTTATAACACACGTTTTCATAGTTTATTTCTTTAGCGACAATTTTCGTTTTTGTTAGTAGTTGTTTGCATTCCATACCTATCCATACCTTTGGTCTTCTACTGGTATGAGTCGTAACGGACGGTGTTGCGTCTGCAGCCAGAGCGTCAGATGACGTCACTGCGCCGCGTCACCGACGAGGACCAGTTCCCCTGCTCCCCAAGGAGTTGAGCTGCAGGGAACGCTGGCTGCTACTACAGGCCCGTTCTTCCCGTGTGCGACTCCAAAAATTTGGCTTGAGATGAACTACCCACGACCCAGAAATAGTTGTCTTTTTTTGTCAATCATCAGCCTATCGCAGTCCACTGCTGGACATAGGCCTCTCCAATTTCACGCCACTTAGTTCGATCTATGCCGAGCCGTCCTGCGCAAATCATCGCTCCACCTGGCTTGTGGACGTCCTACACTACGTTTGCCAAGACGCGGTCTCCACTCAAGAACTCGTTTACCCCAACGAAAAATGAACAAGAACATAATATTTAATAACATGAACGTAATATTTACTCGTTTAACGGTTATCTTTTTTTGTACCTGTATATAAAAATACTGTAACGAAATTTTTTTTTATTTCGCATAGGGGAGGTAGGGTTACAACGTACTCGATGCAACGATGACTGGTAACGTCAAGCGATTGTCTATCGCAGCGCAAAGTACTGTAACTATTACATGCCCAGCAAAAAAAACACACTGCGGGATATTGTTAATACACTGCTATTTCATATCGTCATTTTGATAGAACATGTTAACTAATTAACTGTTTAAACTACCCTAATTTAAACCCAGTCAGACATAAAAATATAATTAAATGCAACACCTTAGTATTTAAGGGTAAAGGTGGTGACTCTCGATTTAACTCTTTTCTGGTTCAAAGTATGTCGGTTGCATTTCAGAGAGGCAATGCTGCCAGGACCATAGGCATAATTAAACCGGGGGTAATATATATTTATATGTATTCATAACGAAGTACCTACGTAATATTTTCTTTTTAACTATACTGTACTTTTATTCATAACATTAAATACATTTAGCATGAAAACATTAGCAATTGTTGGTTCTCAAGTACAATGATCATACGACGAACGAATTTACATAGTCCATAATTTAAATTCTATAGATATATTATATATGTGTTTCTCTAAAGAAACACAATTTTTTTTGTGTATATTTCTCTAAGTGTTACCTTATCTAAAGAGTTTTCTCAATGTCTTTGCAATTAAATAACAGTTACTTTAATAGGAAGAATCCGTTTCGTTGATATGAACACATTCAATTCAAATTAAACTGCTTAATGTCAAATTTATTACAGTAAAACAATTGTCATTTAGATTTTTTTTTGTATAAGGGGCGAGTTGGCTTATCGCCTGATAATATGATAATACTGCCACCCATAGACATCCTTAAGACTAGAGGCGTGCACAAGTGCGTTGCCGGCCTTTGGAGGATGGGGAGGAGGATCGGAGGTGGGATTGGACTATGGGACTCCGGTATCCTCATTCACTCGGTGAAACGATGACAATAACTCTGATCTACTAGCGCTAATGTGTACATTCTTTATAAGCGAAGTCCTTTTTACATTTCCTTCAATACTTTGTCAAGTGTGTATGTGTACAAGTACATGATCAGGTATTATTAGGGGTCCGATTGTTTTAATAATAGCAGTTCTTAGATCTTTCCCATTTCAGGCGCAGAATGGCTCCTCGAGTGGTTCTGGGCGGTTTGATTCCGACAGACCTACCCGCTGCAAACCCTGCTACGGTTAGCACACTCTGGTGGTCCACACGTGAAAAAAGAGGGTAACAATAATTTGAATTGACCTTCGGTGACCTCACTTATTCCGCGATATTGCGGTTATCAACAGTTTACTGTGTGACCGTGATATCACTCCGGTCGAGTCGCATCATTTGTGCAGTAGTATGACTTCTCCATGGTTAATACTAACTTGATAGGTTGTTCTTCTTAGTTACTAATGGAACCAATTTTTGTTTTGCTCTATTTTTTATTTACATAAGCCTGCCAAAGTGTCTGTGTCCATTGGAAAACATGTACAGAATCCAAGAGGTCGCCATACTCATTGCGCAGGCTGATCATATAGCAATGCAGCATGATGAAATGCTGCCTAATGAGATGCTTCTGCATCATTAGGTCTCCGATCCCGTACTCAGCAGTGCAACACAAAACGAGTTTAACATTTTTAGGTAATTAATTTGTGTATTCTGAAAACAGTTCAAGCAAAATTAAAACTTTGTGACTGAAGGCTTCTTTTTAGTTGGTTCAATATTAATACAGAGAAATATTGCGCTTTACACACGAATAAAAAAAGTGTTTCTCGTAAAAATTATAACTGTACCATCAGTGTATGAGAATATTTCAACACCTAAACCGAACAAATTTTTCATCCCATGATGCTTAGCAGGCATGAACATAACATGAAAAAAAGTTTGAGGGTAGGTGTCAAAAAGTCAAGACATATTTTCAAAAACTTTTTGTTTTTACATATATTTTTGTGGCGACTTCCACATACAGCGCAACAACATAAAATATATGACAACGCCATCCACCGAAGATACACTGAACTACGGAGTAACGTAGTGCACGAAGAAGCTACCAATCCTAAATCGCGCAATAGAAGTTCTCGCGCCGATCAACATATACACAGCTTCCCAACATCAACCGTTGGGCTGTGGCCCGCCAGGCATGATCACCTCGCCTGGTCGGAGGATCCTCCCTTTGTGTTGGAGGAACATGTGGCCCGCCAGGCATGATCACCTCGCCTGGTCGGAGGATCCTCCCTTTGTGTTGGAGGAACATCTGGCCCGTTCCTCCACATTTTTATCTAAAATACCATTAAACAAAGCGTAATTAGTGTATAGTTTCATGCAACTTACAGTTAGTATCCTGTTCATATATTAAGCTAAGTGTTTAAACCACCTGCCTGCTTTTCATCGATCACAAATTCTATGAACAAATTTTAAGTTTTGAGCTGTCCTTGCAATCTTCATATTCTAGCAATGTCCCTACTTGCTGACATTAAAGCATCTCAGAGTAGTCTGGAAGAATCTTTTTCAAAGAGGATGGCCCAGCTGGAGACTCCATTGCACTCTGGTGGTACATCAAAAGATACAGTTGCCCACATCTCAGAGTTCAGAGCATTCCGAGAGTTGATGTTCAGCATGTTGGTTCTGCTTCGCAAGCAAATCAGCGGGTGTGCCATTATATGCACCATGCATATAATGGAGAACCGCCAACCAACAGATGCAAAGCACTTGTCATTCTCGGAGTGCCTGCAACGGTTAAGAAGGACTGCAGTAAGACCCTGCTTGGTGTCCTATCAGAAGATGGGCCTCAAAGGTGTATCTCCAGCATCAAGACCTGTCACCGCATTGGTACTCCGTCCAATGAACGTTGTTGCCTGGTGTTGGCACGATTTTCTTCAGCGGAGGTTCGAGCTACAGTCTGGAAAGCGAAGTCGACGTTGAGAGGATCCGGTTTTACGGTAAAAAAGTTCTTACCAAATCTCAACAAATAGCTTTCAGCATGGACCGGAAATTTCGGGATGGCACAATTATCGTCAAATCTGCAGACAATAGTCGCCACAAAATAACATCAAAGGACGAACTGGAGCCAAATATCCGATAACAACATCTCCAGCCAAACCAAGTTCAAGAGCGGCCACTAAAAGTTCGCGGAAAGAATAGCATCTTGTGCTACTGTACAGTTGTCACCTTTTTAATGATTATGACACACTTTGAACCACTAAAAATTGACAAGACAACATTCAAATGTCATCTGTCAAGTTATCGTTCTATCTTAATTTTTTTTCCACTACTACGTTTGGAAAATAGAAAGAATGTTTGTTTTTCTGTTTTGTTCTTTTTCCTCCCTTTAAATTGTTTTTTTCTCGTCATTCTCAATTGGTATATTTTACATTAGTTGATATGTTTTAGAGACTTGTGTATAATTTTGGTGTTTAAAAGTCACAGCCCCGTTTTACATTCAAAAAGAAAGTACTCGAACACCTTCTGAATGAACTGGCAGAACTATCTCATCCATAGCACACCCTATATTCCTGTATTCTTCCGCAATAGTGTGGGTCACCATGCTGCATTGTTCTTTTTCGCATTGAGGATGGTGACCACCACTCTTGGATTCTGCTCATGCTTTCCATCAGGCAGGGCAGAGTCATTTTGGCAGCTTAAATATATATATATAAAAAAAAAAGTGTATACATGTGATGTATATGTGTATGTACATATGTAAGTACTTACACTATATGTATGTTTATATTTGTATTCGTGATGTGTACTGTTGTGTTTGTATATGTATAAGTCTAAGTATTTTGTCTATATAGTGTTATGTTAGTGTAATATGAAACCTCTGTGCACCTACCACACAACAATTCTACACCACCCGAAGGTTGACTGGAAGAAATTGGGCCTGGGGATTAAGTCCACCGATGTACAGGTTTAGTGCATAAAGTTTTTTTAAATAAACATAATAGTTTCCGCTGATTTAGTAGCGTCTTCTACTGTGTGTATTTGTTTGTGCTTGGTTTTTTTTTTGATATATTACATTAATTAGAAGACTCTTTACCGCCATTTGTAATGACATATTTGGCTCTGTAGCAACGTAGGTATATGTAGGTGTATGTAGCACCATTGAATAATGGGTATGGGAATATAAATTAAAACTACCTTTCAAGCAATTGCTTTCGTGACAGTAGAAGCAAATGCTTGTATATTATCCTCTGCTATCTACCCGGTCTGAAACTAAATAGGTACTGTAAAACAAAGTTTAATTGTGTTAAATTATTTATTAGCCGTTTGAGAACTAATTTTACAACACTAGTTAATTTCACAGCTTAAAAAAATTGTGATACACTGGAATAATTTTGAATTCATTAGGATCTAGTACCGTACAGTGATAACGATCTCACGTGAACAAGAATACAGGCAAAAATTCATGAATTTTAGTTTGCTGACGTAGTTAAAGCTATTAATTTTTTACATATTTTTATAGAACTTGGGTGAATTTTTCTGCATTCATCTCGATCGAAAACAATTCCTGTTTTGTTTTATGTTGTTGCAATAATTAAGCGATCTCTTAACGATTCGTTTGTTGCAGACGATTTTAATTAAATGTACACCACAGTATATCGATTATCTTTCAGATTTTGATTAAATTGGTTTTTTGATAGCAACACACGAAACAATTAGTAGTTCGGTCTGCTCAGATTGCAACATGTCAGAACAAAACTGTAATATGATGTGATATTTTATCATATTACAAGAATTAAAAAACAAGAAAAATAATTGCTATTATACTTACCGAAGCATGAAACATGACTAAATTTTGTGGTTAACAACCACGTATTTACATGTCCGTGTGAAGTGATTATAATATTTAAATTATACATATATCAATCAACTTTATTCATAATTACTAGGTCAGTGAGAATTTCCTCAATTTTTATTGTATATTCCCAAGTAATAAATACGAAGCACTACAGTCCCAGGTCGGTAAAATATTTAACGAAAAGTGATTCCTGCTTTAACATAATAAATTCTTATTCAAATCGCACAGCATTGAACATCAATAAATATCTATTAACATTTGTCATGATATACCTTCTGACAATATTTGAGAATTATTTTTAACCTTTTGATGTCTTTTGATGGTGTAAAAAACATTAGTTAATATGCTTTTCAATATTTAAAACAATCTAGAAACGAATAGTAACTATTGGAAGAGGCCGTAGATGCAAATATTAGTGGTTAGCGAAGCTATGTGTATGCAAATATTATTAACTTAAGATTTTGAACTAAGCCAGCCAAATAATTCATTTATTTAAAACTTTAAACACTCTTGTCTTGTTTCGTGCTTTACAATTATACTAGCCTATGCCCCTAGCTCCTAGCCACTGCTAGTCTTTGTTTTCCCTCGATAATTAAAATATATACTTTGATTCTAGAGGAAAAACATGCTAATTTTAAATGAAAGTGGTGTAGTGAATCTTGTAAATCTTGTAATTAACGCTAATTTCTTATTATTTTTTAATAGGTAAAAACTCATAGTAGGTAGGAACTTAATTTAAACTACAAGGCTATTTTACAAGGATATTATATTAACTACAGTAAGTATTTTATATCAAACAACATAAAAACAAAAATAAAACTTGATTTCAAATTGTAAAATACTACGTTATTACACAATCATAGTTAACGGGTAGTAGAGATAATATCTGAAATAGGAAAATATGGTAGATAATCTTCAAGAAGTAACACAAAGTAGATACATGCAGTAATACTGGTTTTTTACTTCTTGTTTAAAAGTTTAAAACGTATGTAGTGTCTTCAACTATATATGTATAGTGAGACGTTCTGGTGGACATCTATTAAGCGAAATTGCAGGTAAACTTACATAGACACAACCAGTCTTATCTAACTACCGGCCGACATATGCTCCATGACCTAAATGCTATTATATAATGGACTTAGGATCTATTTTTATAGGTATATTTTGGATAAAACCTTGTATTGTCGAAATTATAAGAAGAAGGGAATTTTGAACAACTTCGAGAACGGCACCGTGTACCGCAACCGGTTCCGGTAGTACATGTTCATTTAACATAACCTTGGTCTTGTCCAAGTTCATCCGTAGGCCGATGCGCACAGAAGAGTCAGCCGGGTCGTTCAGTATCTGTTGTAGCTTCTGCAGCGTCTCTGCCATGATGACGATGTCATCTGCAAATCGCAAGTGAGAGATGTACTCGCCATTGATGTTCGCTGCAGGGACTCCAGGACAGACCAGATCTCGATCGAGTCAAAGGCCTTTTCATAGTTCAAAAATGCTAGATACAGGGGCTGATTATACTCTTCGATCTTCTGTATTATCTGCTGCACTGTGTGGATGTGGTCTATGGTGCCATATCCGGTCCGAAACCCAGCCTGCTCCGGTGGCTGGTATTCGTTGAGTCTTCGCGCAAGACGGTTCGTGATGACTCTTGAAAACATCTATAGACGTGGCTCAGGAGGGAAATGGGTCGATAGTTCTTCAACATGGTTTTATTACCCTTTTTGAAGAACAGGACGACCACACTCCTACTCCACGCCTCTGGAGTTCTCCCTTTGAACAGGACAGCGTTGAAAAGCTTTTGGAGCGGCCCACTGAGGCTTGGATTAACTATGTAATGTGTGTCAGGACTTTCTCTTAAATGCAAGAGTCATAACAGAACATGAAAGTGGAAAAGTCTCAGAAGGTATCTACTTGGACTTTATTCGGCACCAGTGAACCGTGTGGCGGAGATGCATCTTCTGGCACCTCCTAAAATCCTGAATATGACAGCAGTTGAATGGAACGGAATCCTGTACTCATTATAGTTTTAAACTGCGAGGAGATGACGACTCACTTACACGATGCGTAGAGGTCACAGTTGTAGGTGTAGGCCCATCCTATCGTTGTTATCGGTTCAACTTCAATACAACTGCTCAAAACCCCAGTCATATCACTTCACGGAAGTTTACAGGTGTTTTTCTTCATCCACATTTATTAAGCGGTGCATGCATACTTGTCGGTTCCTGGTGCTTTTTGCATTGCATTTAAAGGTACATTTACACGCATATTCTACTATTCGTAAAGTATTCTGTTGAGTCGAATTTCAGTTTAAGCAATACATGTATTCGCCGTAATAAAACAGTTTTCTTCCTGTTTTTGAGTTACCCATTCAATGAGGCTCCAAAGTACAGGAAATATATTACTACACCAATGAAGTCACAACCTCAATAATCCATAATGGAATACACAATAATAAATTACAACAATACATAAAAAATAGTTTAAAATAACTTCACATACCTCACAAACTATCGTCTGATAATATAATAAATAAAGCTTGTAGGTACCATAGGAATCAAACTGCTAGAAAACATATCACATGTAAACTTCACTCAGCACCAGAACAAATATTGTGTATATTACAAAATATTTAGGTGGGAATTGAACTTACAACCTCTGAGAGCTCTAACAGAATCGATAAACAGTAAACCATCACAACTGTCAAATTTTATTTCCTCAAACATTTAACAAGTCACATTATGGGTTATGATCAATAAAAGTTGTGTATTTGAGGAGCGATCCAGGTGATAATACAAGCTCTGCTTAGTTTGGAACTAGACGCCTTTATGCTGTCCGAAAAATTTATTTAAACTGTTCATTTTATACAGGAGCCATGAAAATTATTACAGTTTTTTTTTATGCTAATAAAAAGTGCAGCTTCAAGGTGAAGTCCTTCAATGCAGCAATAAATTAAATTGTAAGCATTTATCAAAATGTGCAAATTATTTTTATAATATTCACGAGTATGTAGACGAAACACACAACGTTTTTTATCAATACTTCAAAGTAACCATACTTGAAACATGTATCAAAATCGTGTTCGAAAATTATTTTGGAACCTAATTTTTATGAAACGTGTCCGTCTATAACTTGTTCACTTGTAAACCTAACTTACATTGAATTTAATTAGTATACACATAATTTATACACCATAATTTTCTGATAATAATAATAAATTACTTATTGCAGCTGACGACTTAATTACTTAAATACGTAATATGTCTTGACCCATGAAGTTTTTTCTATAATTTACCTTACATATCTGTGTAGCCTTTATACTCTTTAAGCAAAATTATGCTATATATAAGAAGAAAATTTAGCTCAAGCACAATTAGGCTTAGCTTATAAATATTATGCCTGGATACTTTACCAAATTTTTAGACCATTACTTTTCTGTCCAAGCGGTAAGATTGTGGAACGCCCTAGCAGTCGCAATCAGACGTGCACAAACACTTACTGCCTTTAAGAGGCTGGTATAGGGACATTACTTAGGAAACATCAATATTCTATTCAACAACAACAACCCATAATGTCCCACTACTGAGCTCGGGTCTCATCTCAGGAGAGGGTTAAGACCATACGTGTCCACGCTGGCCGAGTGCGGGTCGGGGACTGATTGACTGACTGATATTCCTTAATTAATTGTTATTGGACTCAATTAAATCGCTGTATTTAATTTCGGTATGTGTGTACATGTATGAATTTCGCTTATTATAATTATATATACATATGTTTGTACTTATTCCTCATCCTCACTAGTCACTAGTACTCTTTTTAATATTCTTTAAAGTTATATAAAGGTATTTGTACTTCTCTTTTTTCTTTTCCCAAAATAATGTCCCTAATACATCACACACTACCCTATACGTCCTGTATTTCCATCCCACGGTAGCCTGGAAAAGATTGCCCTTTTCGTGATAAGGCCGCCATTTGTACTGACTTAGGATTAAGCATAACATTATATGGTGTACAATATGGCGATATACAATTTTTAATTAAATATTTTGTAAAATTTATAAAAATAGCAAAAAAGCCTTGGAACCTCCTTGAATATTTATTTTATTATAATTTTTTAGTAGTCGTTGTTACAGTGGCAACAGAAATACATCATCTGTGAAAATTCTAATTGTCTAACTATCACGGTTCATGAGATATAGACTGGTGATGGACGGATGGGCAGTAGATTGTTAGGAACCAAGAGTCCCGTTTTACCTTTTGGCTACGGAACCCTAAAAAAAATTAAAAAAACATGCTCTCATTAGTGTTTTTAGTCATTAATTGATTATTTTCTGATCAACATATAAAAAGTAACAAGTCAGAAAGCACACATGCTTCAGTACAAGACTTAGCACGTGTTATAAACCATATTTATGTGATTTATTTACTGGCACAAGCACTACCGTATTTTTAGTTAAGAAAAAGCCGGTACTATAGAAAATCTTGATCAGTCGTAACTCCACGGTAAGTTCAGATAAAGTTTCAATTCAATTCGACGTTTTAGAGAGACTGAAAGTCACATTGGAAGATTATGATGCATAAATACAAACATACCAAGCTAATAAAAACGTGTTAAAATAAAAACGTCTAGCTTAAACACGGTGCGAGATCTATAATTATTACCTGCCATTACTTTGAATGCACGTTTTATAACAGGAATTAAGGTCTATATTATAGTGACCTCAATCAGCATAAATACAAAGTTTAAGCATTAATGTACATCGTTATTATACAAGTATCACTATAATAATAAATTAATATCACAGTATAGAAGACCCAGTGTTATGATTTTCTAAATGGAAGGTTTTCGTACCATTCTTGTTGGGACATAGCTGAAAAACATTGGGACAATGTTACAAATTAGAACTGAAATTAACTGCCTCGTTGGTCTAGTGGTTAGCGTAAACAAATGCAGATCAAGAAGTCTCGGGTTCAATTCTCGGGTTGATCTGCTATTGGGTTTTTAAGAAGTAAGAAATTCTGAAGAGCAGCCCGGATTATGATAGATGGGGGCGGTGTTTACTACCCGTGGCTCGAAAAGCACGTTAAGCTTCCCGAGGTCTCGGTTCACATTAACATTTATGGCAATCGTTATTGGGAAGTCAGTCAGAAGTCAGTATGGAAATACAGGACTGATAACTAGTTCAGTTCACCCTCAGGGTCGTGGTGGTCCGATTCCAGTCGTTCCGTGGAAAAACTGATATTCAGGTAAAACCGGTTGAACTAGTGGCCACCCCCAAATAATCTTGGGCTAGGCTAAGAAAGATAGTACTATTTAGAATTGAAATTAACGTTATGGGACTCATGAAAGTTTATTAGTGCTAGTAGTTTTTGATAAAAAAACCCCAATGTATTATTGTAAGCGCCTGATGGAAATGTTATATGTCTTGCATGATTACAGTTAGTGATGGATAAATAGATAGATTCACCATGTTGGCCGGGTGACATAGGCTATATAAATTTTACCATTAGTTTTTACAAAGACGGATGATAGTTTCTTAGATTACGTATTGATAAAATCTTGTACAAAACTATTTCCTAAAGATGTATACTTACCTCCTAAAAATTTGAAACTTGCCGCTTGTTATTTGAAGTATGCCACTGCGATGTGAACAAGCAGTTGATTGATTGATTTATCATCATCATTAACATGTCACCGTTCACTGTTGAAAGAAGGCCCCCCCATAAAATGGCAAGAGGCAAGATTGACACTGAGACAGCTTTTGCAAGGACTAATGAACAAAGAAATCATATTGTTTAATCATTACCTTACGTTTTTATAATATAGACTATTGTAATAAGTTCTGAAGCTACTTACGTCTGCATTGTTACATGATATAAATACTATGATTTATCAACTAACGAGCAGAGTTTTGTTCGGCGCACGCGCCTCCTTGAATTCTTCGTCGACGTCCAGTCACGGTGGCGTACGGTGTCCCTCACCGACGAATGGCTGACCGCCAAAAAACTATGTTGTTTCCTATTGATTATCGCAAAAGAAAATAGTGCACATACCTTCTAAAAGCAAAGGTGTCACTTTTACATTATATATTTACCTTACGGCTCTGAACCCAGTAATCTAGCAAGGAATAATAGATAGTTTCTAAAGACAAGACCGTTTGGTTTTCGCAAGGAATTATAAGTTAATAACTTTGGCATGAGTTGATCTAGCTGGCTGGAAAATAGTAGGTTGACTTTATAAATGATGTAAACAGTCCGTGGGATAGTGGGAGAGCCACGTTTCGACATGCATGGACCGGCTCGACCGGAGTGATACCACGGCCTCACAGGAAACCGTTGTGAAACAGCGCCTGCGCTGTGTTTCACCGAGTTAGTGAGGATACCGGGGGTCCATAATCCAACCCTTCCCTTCATCCCCCTCCCCATCCCCTAAGGCCGGCGACGCACTTGTGACGCCTCTGGTGTTACGGGTGTTCATGAGCGGCGGTAATCGCTTACCATCAGGCGATACGTATGCTCGTTTGCCCACCTATTCCGTAAAAAAACAGGAACCAAGAAGAAAAGAAAGTTTACATTAACGTATTTATTTATACAATCTTAATTTTACTATGTAAAACTAGCATTTAAAAAAAATAATGTGGTGATTCATATTCTGATTTTTAAACTACTACCATTCGGTGGATAACACAGATGATTAATAAAAAATAAATATTCGAAAACCCTTTATAAAATTCAGGCTAAAGTGAACAGTGTCGACGTTTTTGCATATTTTCAGTTCATGCTATCTTACTTACCCACTTTAAATTCTGTCGGAAGTTTTAGTGAAAAAAGGACTTTTATTCTTTTAGAATGTTGTTAATACGTACCTATACTTATATAATTAGGTATGCATACAAATAGTTTTCTATTATATTCTATTCTAAAGTTGTGGTTAAACGACCTGTGCAAACCCAAGTAAATTCAAACTCGGTACGCTCGCAAGTTCGCACTAAAATCTCTCCTTCGGTATTTTGTCACAAAGTCGTACAAAGTCACGTATTTTATACACAACTTAGGGGAAGATAACATGGTAATCTGCAACTATTGTAGGTAGACTTGTAAGTTCCTTATAATAAAAAACATGTTTGAAAATACAACATTAGATCGCAATAGCTTACAACGTTTTATAAACAGATTAACAACCCTACTATAAAATATAAAAATTCGTGATAAACAAAACATTTAAAAAATCTGAAATGTTCATTTTAAAATACCTATCACTAGTATGCAAATGCTTAGAAGAAATAGAAGTATACAAACAACTTCGCATGCTAAACCATGCTGTATTAGTGTACCTACGATGATAGTTTGCTCAAATCAAATCAAATCAACAACCCATAATGTCCCACTGCTGGGCTCGGGTCTCCTCTCAGGAGAGGGTTAAGGCCATACGTCCCCACGCTGGCCAAGTGCGGATTGGGGACTGGCAAGACAACGTAGTGGCTACGTAATCTTACCGTTGGATGATTTTAAGCCGCCCGAAGGCCTCCAACTAAGCTTCACGACTGTTATCCTATGAAAACAACCGGGACCGACTGCTTAACGTGACCTCTGAACCACGGAGACGCTCATGGTAACATGCCACCAGCGGTCACCCATCCAGGAAGTGACCGCGCCGTCGTTGCTTGCCCTCGCTGATTGTTTCTAATCACCGAGTGCAACTGGGCTATGAGCGCCTCTGGGCTATAGTTTGCTAGCACAACTTTTTTACAACTGATGTCAACTAGAAACGTTTTTAAAGCATAAATATGAATTCTGTTATTGAGTATAAAGTAATACACCGACAAACAAACCCAATAACCTTTTTTATATTACCAAAGTTTGAAGGAGTATTTTTTTTATATTTTTTTTTAAAACTTCATGCACACATGTACAACGGCGGGCTTGTAGAAGTATATTGATGATTAAAAAATGAACGTGCTCTTTTTTATTTTACAACTTTTTATGGTAAAGGACCACTTAGAGTATTCCAGTATCTTCCTAAATAACCAACACAAAGAACACCTACATTCAGAACAACAAATTAGTGAATAACATAACATGTTGTCCCGTATGAATTTTGTACCCACACCACTCGGGGCAGTAGAAATCTTTAAGGTGGCCGCTTAAGCCACTGAGCCATCCATGCAGTCACTTACGAACGCAGTAAAGAAAACCCAATTAAGAACTTTCTTCGTTTCCAGCGTTAACCAAAAATGTATTTGCGATTTCTTAGCTTCAGATATTTTCAATTTAACATTCATAAAGATATAATTTACCTATTTCTGTGTTTATAAAAGTTTTAATTATGCTTGAAAATAGAAACTGTTGTTTCCTTATAGCACATTTCATCTTGTAATATTTGGATAAGAATACAATCATAATAGAGTTTTATAAGAAAAACCTCGACTTTTATGGTTCCTGTTAAAGTGACTAAGAAAAAATAGTGTGGACTATTTTGCTATTTACTACGAGATCATAGATTATTTTTTTTATGTATGGAATATAGAACACACGATATTAAATACAATTATGTCAGATAGAGCCCAGATCAAGATGATTTTGTCCAGCTTAAACTATTATAGTCAGTTCATCAGTTATAGTGAGTCTATAAAAGAATAGAATGAAATATACTTCATTGAAAATCAAGACAATAAGGAAATAATTAATTTTTCGCAAAAGTGCGTTTCCTATTAATATTTTATTTAAACAATTCAGTTTACAAAAGAAAACCAGATGGAACGTGCCTGTCAAACAACATGCCGCCGTTTATTCTTTAAGTGTGCGCGACAACCGGTAGCTACATCTGTATGCGTGTAATGATACCATAAGCAGTCCAGTCCCTATTTTTTAATGTTAACATAGAAAATAGCATAACATTAATATTCTGCAGTTTTACGGTAAGTACCTAAGGATCAAGTTTCTTAATATCGCCAGTCCCTATTTTTTAATGTTAACATAGAAAATAGCATAACATTAATATTCTGCAGTTTTACGGTAAGTACCTAAGGATCAAATTTCTTAATATCGATCAGTCTCAATCATTCAAATATGACGTAAAAGGACAAGTTAAAGAAATAAAACACATCAAGGCACAGAATCATCCACAAATTGTTCATATGTAATAATCATCAGACATAATTGTATCTATCAGCAAAAAATACTTTCAGATGAGGTTGAAGTTCCTAAATACAGAAATGAGGTCTAATATCTAACACTGATGTCTGGACAACAAGTGATTTCCCTAATTGAAGGGGAAAAAATAGACAAAAACTGACATCACAGTAGAACTATGTTTGAGGTTGTACGTTTTGTATGGTGCTTGAGTACGGTTAAGGTTTTGCGTTTGGAGAAAACAATATATTTAACGTTTAAATTAATAATCGTAGCAACCAAATAATCTGGTTCTACCTGTGAAAAGATATTCCATCTTCTTTTTTCCTTTTGGGATCTAATCTTACAATGTTTAATGACGCAAGACGACATATTGAACTTAAAATCAAAACTTAATCGTCACGTTAATACAATATGGTGGTTTGTCAAACACAGCCGCGAGATTGTATTCGCTTTAATTCATATTTACTTTGTTAGATTCATTGTCTTGTTATTTACGGTCCATCTAGTTTTTTTTATAATCTGAGTCAAACTGTAACATGTGACAGTTCCAGCAAAGGATTAGGACGTATTTATTTTCTCATTTTATTAGAATGAGTTTAAATTATTTTAACTACTGGATTTGACCATTTAATCGGACTATCATTCCTCATAATGTAGTACTATATGTAATTTGCTTATGAAATTAGTGATATATATATACATAGGTAATATTTGTATATATTTATAAATAATGACATGCGGGGGAATAACGAACCTTCTATTGCGGATTGAACGAAAATTCCTGTTTGTTGTTTTTCAGATTACAACTCCAGCATTACGAATAAATTCGGTGTCGCGGGGCACTTTACAAACATATATGGACGCAAAAAACATCCCGACTCCGAACAACCATTTGTGGATTAGTGACTGCCCTGTTTCTCTAGCTGTGGACTATATACAGTACATTGTAGATTACTGAATTAATGTGACATATTAAAATATAAGCCTTAACCTTCTTGTGCCGAGCGATCAAATCATGGAACTCACTACCACCGCATGTGATTCCCTCCCATTATGATCCCGGGTCCTTTAAGCGGGACAAGAAAAAGCACCTCACTAGGCCGCCACAGTGTTAGTCACCATGCTGTTCTGTCCTTATTCGCGTTGAGGATCATGACCACCTCTTTGGGATTCTAGATAGAGTCATTTTAATAGCTTGATCATAATATATATACATATATATGTTTTTAAAATATAGTTTATTTGTGACCTCTGCCTCCTTATACTATAAAATATATAAAAAATCACTTATTCAAATTTAACATACAGTATCAGTAAAGTTTACTACAGTAATGTGTTAACTACAATTGTTTTCGACTCTAACCTTGGGTAATGAAGCAACAGTACAGGCGCCTACTTAACATCCTATACGTAAGGCTACCGTGTTGGTATACCTACTTCATTGAAGAATATACTTCTAACCGATGTTTAAATAAAGATACGGACAGTTTATGTACCTTGTAAATAAACGTGTATTGTACGCCTAAATAAATATAACTTTAAAGGTCGATTTATATCATCCATTTTGAAGTGATTTCAGGCATTGTGAGTGAGAAGGTCCTTTAGAAGGCTAACCGTCTAATGAGTTTATACAACACATAATAAACATATCAAAATACTCAATTCACTTAGGCACTCTTCAAATTGGATAATATAGACATTAATTTGTTTGATTACTTTATTTTTATCAATACTTAGGTATGGGCACATTTAATAACTCATCATAAGGAACTGCGTCGAAGAATTTTTTAGCTGTACTGACTGTCACGTTGAGGGCATAGTCCACGACAGGCTGACCAAATTCTTCAGTCACTATTCTCCAGTTTTCATTTAAAAATTGTAATACTGTGTTACCTGAAAAAAGAGTTAGAAACATCAATGAAAGCTGTAAACATATAAACGTGAATGTGCTCGAGCTATTCCTTACACTACCAAATATGTGAGAAGACCGGATATTAGTGTGATAGCATGTACATATCTGTGTAATAATGATAGATTAAAAATAGGGCGTGTCACCACTTATATTCATCCTGTCTGTATTGTAAGACTCGACTAAGACAGCGAACTACGCAGATCAGCTCTGCATAGGTAATGAACACTAAACACAAATCTTTATTGACCCATTTGACCAGCGTGGTATAGTAGGTACCCAAGTCACAAACTTCTTTTATTAAAAGTACAAAAAGGAATGTTATAGGTAGTTGACTATATGTAGGTATATATAAAAATATTAATCATATACCTAAAATATTGCTAAGGACTTGTGTCTAAAAATTGGACTTACTAAGTTCAGGGTTCCCTTTGAAGAGGTTATTGATAGTGTAGATAATTCTCTCGCCGTAGTCGAAGGTATATTTGTAACTCTTGATACCGAAATGGTCACGGCCATCGGCATCCTTGTAGTACTTGGTCTTGATGTTCAATTTTATAATGGAGTTCACTGAAAATAAATTTGAGTGATCTTTAGTTATTGTTATATTTGCTATACAAAGTAGTCCATTGTTTTAATATTATGCTCAGGTATTAATGATTTCAAAAAACTGCCCTAATATTTCCTAAGTTTTGTTCGTTCATTCGTGATGAGGTTGTGCATTTATTTTTAATGATTTCAGTTTTCAGTCAGCATTTTTCACCCATAAATATTTTATTCCATTTTAAGATATAATATATTTTTAATGAATGCTTTCGTTTTTATTTCTAATAGACAAAATAAACATTCGTGATGTGGTTTAAGTTAAATGTTAAATAAATAAGTAATATCATCAGATATTACTTATTTATTTACTTGAATTTTCATGTAAAGGATTTAACAATAAATACTCATAAATTTTTCACTATTTTTGTAAAAGATTGCCTCTGAGCGGTAAAACCACCACTTGTATCTACATACCTAATTTGAAGTCTTTATTGTTATTATTTGGTGTACTTTAAAGTAAATATTATGTCAAGAACATACATAGAAAAAGAAACGACAGTGTCATAGATAACCGGTGCTATGCAACTAGGTTTTTCATTGCTTGTTATCAAATGAGTGAGGTTACGTAGACCAACACCAAGCCCATGGGGATTTTGGTTTTCGCAACTTTTCTTAATTGTAACCCCTAATAATGAGAGAGGAAGGGAAGTACACTTAAAGGGGAACACACCCATCGGGGCGGGGGTAGTCACTTGCCATCAGGAGACTCATATGCATATTTGCCCCCTATTATATAACAAAAATAAGCAACCTAGTTTTAGTTATTGCAATCTAACTGTATTTGACGGCCGCTTATGTCAGTCGGAATGTTTTATAGAGGACTCAGTAGTGCGTGCATCGCCTTTCCTATTGCAAAGTATTACATACATGCAATATTGGCCAATCGAATGAGTTTTCACTTAAAGATATTGTATCTGTCCTTGCGTAATGTAGGTAATACGGTTGAATTAAATAGTGATGTGACGTTATCCATAGTCTATTGAGAGTATCGTTATAATTTAAGACCTTGAAAATAAATCGCTAGCTATCGACAACCCTCTAGTAATCATCGACTTCGTGAATGCTATCGATAATAGCAAATGCATTGATAATGTATTTTTTGATAGATATTAATTAATATAATAATAAGTAACACAATGCATAAGTGAATTAAATGAATATATAATAAAGTTAAGTTTCCAATTATTATTATATTAGTTCATTGTCATGGCATTCGTTCATTGATTGGACAATAGTATCTCAACTCGTCTGTTTTATTGATATTGTTGCATCAATGTATTTTACTACAGTTTCGATCATCACTAGTTTTAAAGGATATCAATAAATGGAAACATTTTCGTTATCGATACTTACGATAAAATAATACATATGCATTTATTATAAACCATTCTACCAGCAAAGCTAACATTTTTCAAGGTCAACTACTCGAATGTAAAATTATCGATATCGCACCAACACTGCTTGGATATCAAGTACAGTCATGCATAGGTACTATTTAAGTACGCGGTTATTGCACAAGATGATAGTTGACAACGACAACGAAAGTCTTTTTGTTGGGTTATTATTTATTTATTATCTCTATATCCAGTAAGCTTATTTTTTTTTATTTAGAGTTTTAGAGTGACTTTTGACAGTTAAACAAAGACTTTACTCCTGCTTTTCATCAGGAAGAATTGAGCCATTTAGGCAGTTATCCCCTCATGCCGCAGCCCATCAATAAGATCATGATTAATCTTACTTTGAGTTTTCAGTGCAATTGATATTCCGAGATTTTTTTTTGGTCTAGCCCAGACAGCCTGGGAGGCAAATCAGCAGATCCTTCGTAGACATCTCTTCGTATATAAGTAACAACTTTATAACGGTACTTTTTAATCTATTTACTTTGCCTGTCGCAAAGCATGAGTAATAATACATCGAGGTGAACCCATACTGTACGACGGGCTATTGAGATGCTTGGTCACGGTAAAACAGCTAATATTAATGTTCTTTATTATAACTACGTAGCCCAATAAGGAATTAAAGTACAACGTAAATAAATAAAATATACATACCAATTTTGATTTTGGAATCCCCTTCACCATTGATGGGGAAAAGGAGGAGTCTGCCAACAGCTGTATATTTTCCCCTGATTGTGATGTTACAACGTACTTCCAATGTAAATATGTTCTGCTCTAGGAACGCTCTGTAATTAATCAGAAAACCGTTTTAATTGTATCACCGTGTAAACATAATGTGATATAACGGAAAGTGTATTTAAGTGATTAAAAGTCGAGGGTTCAATTCCAATTAGTGTGAATATAAAAAATGCAATTCCTTCGTGTATTTCGAACTAAAATGTGTACAAGAAAGTTTCTTCATAATGGCTGTTTATGTTTTATGACTACAATATAAAGTTTCAGCCTCCTAAAATATTATCCTAATATTGTTTCTGGTGCTATTGCTGCATTGTGTTAACGAAAGATAAAAAACCGGCCAAGTGCGTTCCGTACAAAACCTGTATTTTTAGACATTTTTCCATTATCTGTGCTACAAGACATTGCTTCGTACCAAATTTCGAGATTCTGAGTTCACGGGAAGTATCCTGTAGGTTTTGATTCCCTTAGAAGTGTAGAAAATTTGCAGCGTAAATGGCTTATTAACCTTTGGAGTGGCGCCACACGTGGCCGGCGTTTTAGATATGAGGCGGGAGGATTAGGGAAGTCCCCACCCAGTGATGCAGTTTTTCGAGTTTTCTCGATAATTTTAAAGAAACACCTGCTAATTATTATTTTTTGTATTTGTTAGTATTTACGTAGTGTAAATACTAACTAATCCTGGTTAGTATATACACACTATAAAGAATTTAAATACATGTGTTTAAAAAAATATTAGAAGTTGAAAAAGCAGTTTATGAATATCTGAAAAAATAAATTAAATTATTTTTTATAATTAGTTAATTTATTTTTAATAATTAGCCAAACCTTATATTAACTAAATTTAAATTTTACTAAATATACTAACATACAAACTTTTTAAAAAAAGTATAAAATCCTTGCGTAAACAAAAGAAAAAGAAAAATGGTCTAAGTTTTAAGTGGCCGTGACAAGGGGTGCAAATGACTTGATTTATATGTTTAAGTTTAGTTCGTTGCATAAACAACTTGTAATATAAACATTAGATAGTAAATAAACACTTGCATTAACACTTATGAACATTTTTGTGAAGAACGTCAGCTGCAAGGACAAGGACAATTTCACAAGCACTTCACTTTCACTTTTGATCTAATTTTGCAAATAGCTACACAAATTAAACAGAAACTGAAAGAATTTAATGATAGATTACATATTCAGATGTAATTTTAAACAAAAAACACCAGTAATTTACCCAACAAAGACAAATAAAACACCAATTACTAATACTCGCTACCGTTACCTAAACGTTCCCGCCAAATGAAAAATCTCGCACTGCTTACAGAACAAAGGATTAGTTTAGAGCATTCCAAACAGAAATAAATAAATATTCCAGCATCTCCTTTCTCTTTTCGTCTTTGGCGCGGCAAATGGCCAGCTTCAAAGGCTCTGGGCTACGGTAACCAGATTGAAAAGTTTTATCAATAGAAAGCCACATTATTTGTGAGTGGCAAAGGCTACATATTATATCCTAGTATAATACTAAAATATGTATAATATATAACCTATGCAACGCAACAATCCGCATTGTTGCGGATTGAGACGCGGAGGAAAGTTAGTGTACAAAAACAGTGACAAGTTAATATTTGAAGTCAATTATAACGCGACTTTGTGTTTTTGTGAAACTGGGGCTTTTATGCCATTGTCATGGCATTAACAAACCAAGCTATCTTAAGAAAATTCTGGCACAGTACAAATGTCTTTATATTAGAATTTAGTGTGACACAAAAGGTTTCGTCAAGAGAGCGTGAGAATAAAACCACATTATTACGATGTGCCAAGGCTTCTGTAATCGCTCTAGCATTAGGTAAGCAGTACTATTAAGTTTCTTTCATAAGCAAAGCCTCAAGGAAAATGAAACAAAACATTAAGGAATATAATCCAATTGACATAAAAAAAACTTCTTGGAATACTAACTTTTTATACTATAGATCCTGTAGAAACGTACACAGGAATCCTTTAACAGAACAATAGATAGGCAAATATAAATAACGAAATATAAAAAAATTAATCATTTACAAAATAGTATAAATCGATTTATATGTTTGTATAGCATATACTTACTGCTTTTAATTTAAATGTCCTGCTATTCTTATTATATCCTAACTTTTCTAAGGCTTTCTGAATATGCCAACGATGAATTATAAATAGTTTTTGGATGTAAATATTTTCGGAAATTTCAACTCACAACGTCATCTAGTCCCAAATTAAGCAGAGCTTATACTATGGGTCCTAGACAACTGATATTAATACACTAATACTTTTTTTTGTAAATACTTATATATTATACATAGAAAGCACCCAAACTCCGAAACAAATATTTTCAGATCATACAAACAATTGGTCCAACTCAGGAATCGAATTCGAGGCCGCTAGCACAGCAGTCGCGTACACTACCACTACGCCACCGAGGCAGTCAAATTTATTATAGATTAGCTTACTCAGCAAACTTCGTGCTCCATAACAGTCAATGAATGAGCAGATCATATTTTTTTTTAAGTTTTTTTGATATTTTATATTGATAAATACTATACTTTAATACTTATTACCGTATTCCGGACGAAGTCAAATTCAAAAACACTAAATACTCATATAAATTGGTTCAGCCATTTGAAAGTCTTAAATAGTATAACTAACACGACTTTCTCTAATACAATATACACGATATATATAGGTATCTTGACTTGCTTTAATTTGACATACAACGGTTATTTGAATGTCATCAAAATTCGATACTATTGGATACCTTAAGGTGTAATACAATGGTTGACGTTAACGTCAATCGATTGGCGAATAATTGTGAATTCTTATAACGAAGAGATAACCAGGGCTGGCTTTGAAATCTCTCAAATAAGATTACATTGAGTCGTTTAGATAATTATAATTTTTAGGTGGCATTAACGTAGCATTCTTTAATTAAATATTGTGTAAATAAAATAGTGAAACCACTTTACAACATATTTTGGCATCAAGGTAAGTTTCGCTTCTCTGCTTTCAAGCAGAAGTTTGTAACTGAGTGAAGAAATATTTATTTCTGTGTCAAGTTAAAATTTATGTGCACTACGGTCTCTTTATTTTACTGTCAATGTGACATTTTATATCTCTACTCCGCGGTATGGTTACACATATAAATATATACATCTATATATATATATACACATCGGATCATAGAAGCAAGGATGAGATCGGATCAGATCATACATTTTTAAATGGTCTTAGAATATATTACGTTAACTATATTTTAAGATGTTTGATTACTTAATTCTTTATCCGTAGGAAACAGTTTATTCCTAATCATGAAGTATCTTACCTTGAATCTTTTCAAAACAACGAGAGATTACTCAATTCCATTGTTTTTTGTTCGTTATTGTAATTTATGAACCAATTACAAACTTGTTTTAAATTTAAGATTGTTTTATTATGGATATATTATGAGCTTACAAGAAATTAGCCTTTTATACAAAAGACTAATTTCAAGGGAGAAATGCAGTCATTTTTCATGTAAAATATATTGAATAAACCAAAGTATGTACGATTGTTGTCTATGCACCTTTGCCATCTCATAGGTAGTTTATTGATACCTTTACTAAAAAAACCATGGCGGCGAGAATTGTTTGGGCTGCCACATCGTAGATAATTTTTTTCCGTGTCAGAAGTTATCCAAATTCCGAAAAAAATAATAATCTGTTGAAGAAAGGTCCGGGGACTGCGGTGGATGTCACAGATATTCCTATTGCAGTTCGTCTAGTTTAGCCGCCATCTATAGTGCAGTGTGTGTTTATCCTGAAGCAGCAGTGACCTAGAGTGATTGACTAGCCTCTGTTGCTTAGGAGCTACTTTTTCTGTCATGGTTTTCATTTGCTGCAATAGATATTTGCAGTAATTATTTGAACAAATTTTAGAAAACTGTGGTGAACGGCATGAACTAGTTCCGAAACACTCACAAGTAACTTTTTTAAGTTAATTTTCGCTTGGGCAGGATTTGGCAGGTTCTCCGTAGTTCTGCCATTGCGCAATGTAACGCGGCAGTTGATGCGTGGTTTCTAGTTCACTTCAAACAATTCATGAGTTCAAGCTCACCGTTCAAGCTTTTTAATTTTCTCTATTTGTTTCAAGTGGTTTAAAACAGTTTTTAAACTTACAGCAAAGCCTGCAGCCAACTGTGAAGTGGTTTGCGATGGACCCGCTTCCACAATAGTCCTCATTATCCACTTTAGTCTCCAGCCGTTCACGACTTGTTACGAAGGTCGGAATTTCCAGAATGAAAACGTTGGAACCAACAACGCGTGTTTACTTTTGCAACACCAGCGCCGTACACATCGTTAATCTTTCGAGCTGTTTCTGCAACGCTGGTGCCACGTGCTCCTAACTCCAGATAAGTAGGTAAAGAGGTTCTTTAGGATGTAATATAGTATATGTGAGATGAATAAAACGAAAAAGTTTGTGTGAATATAAATGTGAGTGAGTATGTATTGTGTGTTTATATGTGATGTGTATGTATGTGTGTTTATGTAAGCATGTGTGTGCATCTAGATTGTGTGTATATGTATGTATCTGTGTATTATGAAGGTGTGTGTGAGCTACCCCTCGAATGATGAGCATCTGATACCAAGTCAACTTATCCACCAATAAAATATGAATGCTGAGCCAATTTGTTCACGAGTTTAATTCAATTAAGAAGGCACATATAGAAGAGTCTCAGTTTCCTCATAGCTTAAAGATTTGAGCCAGTATGAAATAGTACACTTGCATTGGAATTTCAAAGAGGAGTAAATATTCAATCTTCGATTCAATTTATTGTAAAGGTATCTTTCAAGAAAGTCGAAAAAACTTCCAGAGAATGCTGTGGTGTGAATTTTAGTCGGAGGACAAACTTTATGTTTGAGGCGCTTGTTGGTTTCAAAGGCGTCATATGGAAGTAGTTGTTTTAGGATAGTGTGCAGGACAAAAAAGTGCCGAACCGCGAGTACGTCTGAAAGGTGATAGAGGTAACACTGGTCGGGTATATGAATGGCAAGGAGTGACCCACTGACCCACTTTAAGAACTGCCCTTTGAGTTCTTTCTACCTTGATAAGGTTAGTTTTGCATGCGCCACCCCATACTGAGATACAATATGACAATATGGGTTGGCATAATGATGTATAAACCATGGTCTAAGCAAGAGTGGACCACAATACAGTGATTCTGTGCAAGACTGAATGGAGATTTTCTCATTGTAAAGGGCATGTATTTGGTTTTATCTACATTAAGCACCAGCAACTTATTCTCGAGCCACGTAGATACTGCACCGAAGCCCACCTGCGCGAAAGCAAAGTTTCTTTCCAATTTTCTCCATGAAAGATCAGACGAAACGAAGAAAAACAATTAAATGACTGTTTCCAAAATTAAATTACTGTTTTTGAAATGAATTTAAAACCTAGAATTTGGAATTATTAACCAAAAAGGAAATATTTCAGATCAAAGTGGCCAGCATGAAAAACCGCCAATTTGAAGTGATGAGTGTGAATATGGATTATTATTATATCAGAATGTATCGGAGATCGTTTTTTGTTTTTTCGAAAGACGGTCTCCATTTCGTGTTATCCCCATTTTCATATTTTTTTATTATTAATTACATCAAGACAAAGATTTGATGACACAAAGACTTAGAATTGAAGAATATGAATAATTGAAATTGGCAGAAATAGCTGATCCAGCCGGTTGCCATCTTATTAAAAGAAGAACTGATACTTTTTTCTTATTATTTCATTTACCGTATGTGAACCGAATTTTTGTATTCTACTATTCGTGAATACCTAACCTGTTCAATAGTTCTATTTGATGTAAATAGGATAGGGGATTAACAATCAAAACAAAAAATACACTCGCCCTTAACTGCTAACAATTAGAACTTAGGTACTTTTGTAATAATACTTATATAATATTATTTAAGAATTTTTCTCAAGGTTATATTTATCATTTTTTTGTCTAAACGAAGGCTTAACATATTTTTTCCACGTGTAGGACAGTTCTTATCTCAATACAGTTTTGTCAAAATATATTGGTGATTTGCATAAACATAATTTTGATAGGAATCTATGAAGGTCCTTAACAGGCCAATAGATAAATATATGCATACTAATATTATAAATTCGAAAGTAACTCTCTCTGAATGTTATGGTTTCACGGCTAAACTGCGGCACCGATTTCAATGAAATTTGTAATGGAGATACGCTGATTCTTGAGACATAAGCTGCTCTTTACCACGATAAAGGACACACACTAGGGCGGAATCGCGGACAAAAGCTTGTGAATCTTGTGTGAAATGAAGATTGGATTTTTTCTTGTTGATAGAACTAAGGCTAAATGATCCATAACAATATTCATCAGTATGACATGTAAACATGCATGTAGTATAAATATACTTACTCTACGTTCAAAACTTGACACTTTCTTAGTCCTGTTGCTTTCCCCTCGTAGAAAGTTACCTTGATACCAGGTAGTTGTATCGGAAGCTCGTCGATGACGAAGGGGTCTAGCGCAGGAACACCGAGTTCAGGTATACCTTTTGAGAACTCGGGTATGGCGTCTGCCGTAGCTTGTATCAGACACGCAGGTTCGGTGTTGTTGCACGGATGAATAAAGACAGCTGCGAAAAAAAAATATTGACTCTAATTATAAAGTTTCAAATTCAAGGAATGGTAATATAGCCTCGTTTGAACTACAGAAAAATTTGATCTGTGAGCTCGTCAAAAATAAACAAAACACCCTTTTGAAGTTGGGTATAAAATGCATTTCCCTAGTAAGTGAGAGCTTGAGTTGTAAATGCCATCTGCTGTAAATATTTTATTAATAGAAATTGGTTAAAGCGAAACCATCATGAAAATATATTATAAAAGCAGGTTTCATTCTATAATTCTACTTTAAGCTAGTCACCGCATTTTCATAACATTCTTTTTTTTAATTACATTACATGCCTATTTTAGTAACAAGGAAGGCTCATAATTATACTTAGGCATTCGAATCAGTACGTGGCATAAGACACTACCTGAAGATTCTGATTGTGATAATCGGACCGACGTATTAAATTATACTATTATCATCGGTACTTGATAAGTGTGTGAATTTATAAAAAATAATCTAGAGTTTTAAGTGACTGAACATCTTATTAAAAAATTCGCTTTAGCGATGGTGATTCAGACCTAGTCTTAATCACTTTGGTTTTAATTTATCTTAGGCGCAACAGACAGCCCTGTGTGCAGGAGATGTATGAAGGCAGAAGAAACGCCGCTGAACGTTCTCACAGAATGTAAAAGTGGGGCAGATCAACGGCCAGAGATCCTCCAATCAAAATTACTCCCGGAATCATGTAGTGACCTGAAAAGGCAGCTGAGCTTCTGTGATGATCAAGGATAGTTGGAGTAAGAAGAGGACAAATCCACGTACAACGGCTCAACTAAGAGGCTAAGTGTGAAAATAGCCCGGGAAAACAAAAGAAAACAATTCTGATCATAAACTTCACTTTGTAACAATAAAATAACAGTGTACAGATACTAGAATCCGTTAGCAGGTTTTTTTCTCTCTATAATTCATCTTTTCTTAGTTAAATTACTTATACACCACCGGACCACTGCGTACGAAATCATCATCATCCTCGCATTATACGTACTTAATAGACAATTATTTTATTAAGTAGGCTTTGAATTTTTTGAACTTTAAATTTTTTTAGGTAGTATTTTTAAATTCAGATTACAACTTTTTTTAACAATATTTATTCATCCGTTTTATGACTGTATGTTTTTAAAGAACTTTACTATTAGTCGTCATTCTTTAAAAAATATAAAAATATATTAGAGTATTTACCTACTTATTTTATAACTTTAAGGTACCAAAGCGACCAAGACTCTTTCTGAGGAACTTCCTCACAAAGAGAATCTTGAGAAACAAAGTGGCAAAAAGCGATCCTTTTGAAGGACGAAAAAAAAAATAACATTACACATAAATGACTTTTTATTGCTTTGGTAACTTTAAGTTTATTAATTCGTTTTATACGAGTTTACGATGCAATAAATTCTTTTTTGTGGAGTAGCTACGTGACATTGACGGCTGACTTAGGTTACCTTTATATTACCTATTTGGTGTATTTATACCCTCGTAACCTTTACTATTCCTAAGATTATTTGGGGTCGATTACTAGTTCAATCTATTTTACCTGAATATCAGTTTTTCCACGGAGCGAATAACATCGGACCGCCGCTTCCTGAGGGTGAACTGAATTCGAAGGTTGAACTAGTTATCAGTATATTTGAGGGTACTGACTATAGCCTTAGATGTTCATGACAACCGGGACCGATGGTTTAATGTGCTCTCCGAGGCACGGGCGGGAAATACCGCCATCTTCCATCATGAATTATTTGTAAGGCTAGGGCTGCTATTATGAATTTCTTATAAGAAAAACCCAATTGCAGTCCGACCCAGAAATCGAACTCTTTTGATCTGCATTCGCTTACGCTAACCACTAGCGCACCGAGTTAGTCATTGGTGTATTTATTTTATATATAAAAACATAATAATATACATAACTTTTTTAAATATGTTTATTTATTTTAAAATATATTTTTGCCTAAGCCGACAAGACAAGTTAATAAAAGTATGCAATAAAGGTATATCGCAGGCAGTATAAAGCTTAACGCGTTATTATGATTGACAGGTAGCTTGACAACTACTTTGTTTTATTTTTTTAATGTTTGGAAACTTACTTAAGGCAAAGTGAGACGTTTAACCTTGACACAAGTATGACAATAAAAAAGTACTTCTAGAACATCCTGCATTTATACATCTTGTTTTGCCGGTATGTTTTAAGTTAATATTAGCCTTTGAATTTATTTTATTATATGCTATAAAATAGAACAAGGTTATTTTCATTTTAGAGACGATGAATATTTCGGACTGTTAGGAAATTTTATTTGTAGCACATTTACACAAATTTTGACTTGCAAGAATTAGACATTACATATGAGCAATTAAGATTGTTGATAATAAGCAAATATATTTATGTGATTGTTACTTTGAAATGATAAATTATTCTACTCATGAAATAAATATTTACGATAGCCACAGTGAGTCTTTTAACTACACAACAATTTTTTTTTTTGGAAAGTCTTAAATACTAACTTTTTCACACGGCTTCACCCGCGTGTATGTATCGGTTTTCGCGTTTAAGAGTATAAAATATCTATATGCCATTCTTTCGTTCATTCATTCATTATTTCATTGAATGAATGAATTGAACGAGTAACAGACAGACAGAAAGGTGTAGGTAGTAACAGACAGACAGTGTTACTTTTACTTTCAGAATTTATAATATTTATCAGTATATTAGTATTAGGGTAAGTATTCACAGTAGTACATATTATAAGTATACAAAAATGTTTGACAGTAAAGGGAATCGAACCCATGACTTTGGCGTAGCAGACGATTACACAAACCACTACGCAACGTTTTCAACAACGTAAGTGTGAATATGTCTATTTACATAAACTTGTTTCATTTCTGTTATTGCATAAAATGTTTAGCTGTATTTTATTACTGTTAGTGCGATTTATTATAGACTTGTTATAACCAAGGACAGGATTCCTTTTCATTGGCAATACCTGGAGCTCCGGCTAGTTTTAAATACTTAGTTACCAAAATATTAGGTGTTACAAGTATAAAGAGTATTCTAATATAATATGGATTGGAGGCCTAATGATGCAGAAGCATCACTAGGTCGCTATGCGGAATTGTTGCATTGTCTGCGTTCACAGTGAATATGGTGATCACCACTATTGTATTCTGCATTTGCTTTCCACCAGGGACAGAAAAGTCACATTGGCTGGCCAATACATAAAAAGAAATAGTTTCTTATATGTTAAGAATTAAGTAGCTTTAAATTATATTAACAATTCTTAAACATTTTAACATAATTTAAATCTGATTGTAGATCCTATAAAAGATTTGACATATTATCTTATGACTTTACATATGATAATTTTATTTTGTAGTGTCTTTAATAATATTATACACATATATAAACGCCTGCTATCTACTAGAGATTGTTTTGACATAAAATACATTTCTCTAAGTCTGTTTTCAACCAAAATCAGCCCAATGTTCAATCAGGCCAGTGCGTTCACGTGAATCATAGGAATAGGATTACATTCAGCTGTCATTGTCTAACGATCATTTTCATATTTTGAAATGAATATTAATGATAAAAAATGATTTATTGTGACACGTGAATAATATATATTAATCCATGTTCATGATGAACTCCCTTTTTTTAAAAATATATTTTGCTGGCGTACCTAACATACTTAGATCACTTAACATCACACTTATGCCAATAAATATCGATCATGATCAGAAAGAGATGGTGACGAAGTTGCGTGGTTCAGCAACTTTCTGCTTAAACATTTGAATTTAGAATGAATGGTATTAAACATTTGATTATCATTTTCATATGTCATTCTTTTGGTTCGTATGCAGCAAATTTTAGAAAAAAACAATACTATGGCCTATTATTATTCAGGTAGTATTATTCATACACATAAATATTAATTCGCAAGTGATTTATTCAATGACATGATTATGTAAACACATACACAAGGACACGGATTATTCACAACTGATTTAGTCAAGTGAAAACACACCATTTGTTCTTATCGAAGCATATCTCAAAGATGGCCCATTTAACCGATTAATCGGTGCAGATAATCTTTGGACGTAAGCTACCATGTGTGAAGACGTTAATCACTCGATGTACAAATGACGCCAATCAATTCGATTCATTGTTTATTTATTGAAAGAATTATGTAACAAGAATTCAAAATAATTTAACACACACATACACATACACACACACACACACACATACACACACACACACACACACACACACACACACACACACACACACACACACACACACACACACACACACATCGATCTCACGTACAACCCTCTGATCCTAAACGGTTAGTGGCTTAAAGACTCTGCCTAGTTTAGTCATCATCAACGGCCTGTAATAGTCCACTACTTTACTTAGAGGAGAGGAGGCCAGCGAGGCATAGTAGACCAAAGTCTACTCTACCACGCTAGCCAGACCGGTTGATATAGGGTATATTTCAAGTTTTCAAGAGCAAGAGAGCTTCTAAATTTTACGTTTTTAATTAGAAATTATTCAATGAAAAATGTGGTAAAGATGTTATATCTAAGCATTTTATGACAATAGAAGTAATGGTTTCTGATGTCAGCTCTTTAACTTCGTTTTCGTACTTTATAATAAATAATGAAAATAAATATGTAAGACATTTTAACGCACAACGCCATCTAGTCCCGAACTAAGCAGAGCTTGTACTATGGGTACTAGATAACTGATATTAATACATAAATACTTTAAATATAAAAAACACCCAAACTCCAAAACAAATATTTGCAAATCATACAAATATTTTGTCCGACTTCGGAATCGAACCCGAGATCTTTTGCAGTCGCATTCGCTATCACTGCGCCACAGAGGCAGAGATGCTTTAATGTGCCACACAAAACTGAATTGTTTGCCATATATATTTTAATCGACTTTAAGTTACGAATATCAAGCATATGTATGTATTTTTGCATATCCGTGTCCTGATGAATTAAGAATACGCAGTCAATACCATTTTTTTGTCCGAAATCCCGCCGTTTACCACCGATTGGTGGCAATATCGGTCTTGAACCGACTAAAACCGCACGCCATCTCGGGTAATAGAAGCCGGGAAACCAGGTGTACCCCCTGTGTGTGTTTAAGGAAATCCCTGGAACGATTAAGCGGTTACGCCTACACCACGGCCTGCTCCTACTAGGTAGACAAATAGCCTAACCTGTTACCCCTTGGTTTGCGCTTATCGAAGACGGAGCTCGTTCTGTGGCCTCCAGCGCCTGAGTCGCCTGCGGTATCGGGCCCATATCCGGGCCTGGTGGCCTGGAAGAGTTCTAAACCCGTCCCGGTCTCGCGCTGCCATCAAGCCAGACATGTTGCCAACGTGTAGAGCGTCGTGTCCACGATCTGACCATCCCAGTGGTGGCACTCAAGCGTTGGCTTCTTGCGGTTCAGACGTAGGTGATCTCCAAACTTTCTTTTCCAGTGTTCACCTGCGGTCAGAGGGGGTCCCGTGCTGTCTCTCGAGCTAATCCTCCATACCGAGTCTAACCCACGCAACAAGTGTCTGCCCATGTATCACCACCTCTATTTATTCTGGAGTGTCATAACCGATTGGTCGGTGTGGCCCAATCTTCTTGTCTAAGGAAAAGCCTGGAGTGGACTACTTATACCCGTTGATGATTATATGGGTTTATATTTACTATTTACAATTTTTGAGCAAATAAAGCATTGCTCACCATATTTAAAATAAAATATAAACCGTTAATAAAAATTTCGCAGACGATACGCTCTACGTTGTCTTTGTTTACTTCAAACGTTGCAGGAATTTTATGAGGAATGAAATAACTGTTCAAATAATAAATGAATCCGAAAATACTGTTTTTAGATACACCTGTATTTTTTCCTGTTCCATGAGATACGTAAAATGTAACTTATTGACATCTACAGGAACATGAATGGCAATTGTTTGCCCCTGTACGCAATACCAACATCGTTGCTAATTAAAGCAAATTATAGGAAAAAAACAACAAATTTTACAACGTGGAACTTGCCTTTGAGCAGTTAATATTTAAAACTCCTTTCTAAAAGAGAGAGAGGCTTACGTCCACTTGTGGCTTGTTGATGGATGTTGATGATGATATTGAAATAAGTAAAGATTATTATCAAAAAGTCCCAAAGAATATTGGCAACGCTTCTTGGCATCCATACTTAATATTATATATGAAAGTACGCAGTAAGCAGTGTTACGCTTCGACCGCTAAGCCACCATACTTATTTCGATGAAATTTAGGCATAGACATACTTTGTTCTTGAGGGAGTACATAAGCTCCTCTTTGCCGCGATAACCGACATATGAGCGGGTGGAGCAGCAGGCTAAAGCCAATATTATCGTAATAAATATTTTTGTAAAATAAATAGAATATTTTCCCAAAGGAGGTTGGCTTGGGATTTTAAGTCTACTACCATACGACTCGATAGGTTTACAATGACCGAACTTCATTTTTTACTCGGCGCAACTATCATCAGACATGTATAATAAAAGTACTAACGGATGAGCTTGTACCTAAATTGTATTTAATAAATAATGGACTGTTAATTAACCCTTAATTTGAAAGTTTATAGAATAAAAAGCAAAATATATTTCTAAGGATAAGATTTCTGATTACTCCTATCATTCGAGGATAAGATGTAATTTATCCTTCTGTCAATAAATTGTATTTCAGTGACTCTCTTTAAGGCTGTTTTACTTCCGAGAAGTATATTGAATTAATTAAACGAGGTAACACTGTGTTCATGCGTATGACAGTTAAAGTCTATGAAGTTCCTATTTAAATTGCAGTTTACATATATATCTATTATATTTTATTCTAGTGTCACGTTCTAAACGATTCTCATATTTTTATTATAAAAGCATTTTGCTGGTGTGCCTAAAATATGCATTAACATCTCGCTTAGTTCGATAAGAGCCAACCGTGTTTTAAATTAGACACAGATTAAGTTGTGTGGGATTACTCTTTATATATATTATTATACTAGTTGCCGAACATACTTCGTTCCGGCCAAAAATTTGGCCTGGCGCAGACCAATAGAAAAAATAAATAAGTGTTTATTATACTATTTTCTATTCCTCTCCATAAGAACCTCCTTTGTACCTTGATTTAAATATTTAAAAAAAAGATTAACCGAATTGGTCAAACGATTCTCGAGTTTTGCGCTTAGTAACATATTTGGTGATTTGTTTTCTTTTTTACAGATTATTATAGTTTTTATAGGCTGAAGTGCAAGCTATACTTAGTTGAGGATTTGTAAATATTGCATAACATATCAAGTGTTTAAAATACAAAAAAAAAGAAAAAAGGAAATCAAATAAGTTGTTGAATTACCTAATAGACTGTTACATATGTTGACATAATTTTTTAGGATAGCTACCTTGAAAATTGATGTCAATACCGTTCAAATATTTCCTCTGAAGTGTGATAATTATTTTGACAAAATGACAACAATTATATTGGTAAGATCAATCATTATGATATATTGTAAGAAATCTACATTAGGAGCGGCCACCAGCACCACTCACATAAAAATACAACAAGCTGTATAGGCTCTGGGGCGTGCCAAAGAAATATACATACATATATACATACATACACTCGAAAAACATACCTCTTCTTCTTTCGCAGTTGGGTAAAAAGACAATAGCGAATAATATTTCAGTAGAAACCGTAATTTAAACAAAACAAAATTGACAACTACAAGGACATAGTGTCTGAAACCAATTATCATCATCAATCATATTTCACGTTACTGGGAGACGGAAATATGGCTATGGCACAAAGAACACCGATTGGTGAGTTTGATTCACACCCTCAGTAAGACATTATGTGATCAATATGATTTGATATACTGTTATCAATACCAATAAACAAAACCATGTCGTTTTATGATTTAAATTTAACAGCTTTTTTTACTAAATACATATGAAAGTTTGTGCGATATGTACATCAAAAATCATTATTAAAATTTTTGTCTGCCACTCTGTTTGTTCTGACGCTGACTGTTTGTTCTCTGGAATGACCTTACCGATTTTGACAGGACTTTCCCTGGTAGATAGCTATTGATATGAGGACTAAAAAGTAACTAAGGCTATTTTTACGTTGCTGTAAACTTACAACCACTACCGCACATTACTATTTCAAAAAAGTAGAATGAGATAAAATCATATATAAAACAATAATACAGCAGTGTATTATAATTCCATCATGTCTAAAACCAACTTGCCATTTCATATTTATTATAAAAAAAATATTTATTTACAATCTAGTCTCTGTCGTGTCTTATAACTAATATTTTCTATATTATATATTATAACTAATAGTTACATCGATATGCTGTCATATCCTCCGAAAGTGGGTCACTACTTGCATTTTTTAGTCACATAGAATATTATTAATAAACTTTTTAACACAGCTAAACGTTTGTGTGAGACATTAGGTTCAATCGTGAATAGTACGTAGAGTTTCTAAACAAGTATGCAACCTCCAGATTGCAACAGAGAAGTGAAGGGCAACTACACTACTAACTATATATTAGGCCGCTATTTTATTGGTTACTAGAAAGAAACTAATTTAAAATTCGTAAGTTTGTTTTTATCTGAGTTTAATAAGGATTAATTAAACTTTATGTAGGTACCTATTGTGTACAAAAGAAATACTTGTTTTATTTTAAAATAGCTTTTAAAATAGCTGACCTGGCGTACTTCACTCCGCATACTTTATTTTTTAAGCATTTATACCCGTCTTAGTATCCCACGAGTGGCGGAATTAAAAAATAAAGCACTTACAGTTTTCTTTTGGTTTTTTCTATAACACATAAAAGAAAGAATTATCCAATTTGGTGCAGTCGATCGGAAGTTATGCGCGTACCTACATTTCAGTGTTTCATTGTTATTTATATATAAGATATATATTTTATCAATTCAAGCCATCATCTCATCTCTTCACACTAAGCCAGTTAAGGTCCAAAGGGGGTGAGGCAGGGGGACACTATATCACCCAAACTGTTTACTCTGGTGCTGGAGGACGTTTTCAAGAAAATTTACTGGGAGAACAAAGACCTTTCAATAGCGGGCACACGACTATCCAATCTCCGATTCGCGGTGATATAGTGTTGTTCCCTGGTGATCCGGAAGAGCTCCAGATAATGGTTAAGGAGCTACATGACTCATCCCTTGGTGTTGGCCTTGAACTAAACTTTTCTAAGACCAAGGTCATGACCACTGACACTGAAAACACAGCGAAGATCACAATAAATATCTATCTTGGCCAAGAAATCAAACTTGGAAAAGACAACCAAGAAACAGAGATTAACAGAAGGATGCGTCTTGGATGGGCCTCTTTTGCAAAACTGGACTTTGCTTTTCGAATGAATCTCACCAGCAGACAAAAAGCACGTATATACAATCAGTGCGTCTTACCCGTCCTTGCCTACGGAGCCAAAACTTGGGTTACTACAAAGGCTATACTTCAGAGACTTTTAGTCCCCCAAAGGGCAATGGAACGTAAGCTGGTAGGAGTATCCTTACGAAACCGTAAAACAAACAAAGGGTTGAGAAAACGAAACAAAGTTGCAGATATCGTAAAGCGTGTGGCTAAACTGAAATGGCAATGGGCAGGTCACGAAGCCCGTTAGTCTGGTTCGTGGTGCAAAAACCTCTTAGAACGGAGACCGTGGGGTTTTAAAAGACCAGTTGGCAGACCGCAGATGAGATGGAAAGATGACATCAGGAAGGTGGCGGGCCAAAATTGGATACAAACTGCCCAAAATAGAAAGAAGTGGATGGGGTTGAAGGCGGTCTAGACCAATTTGGTTGAAAAAGGCTTGAGATGATGATGATGATGATATATTTTATCAAATTTTATTTTCTTTTTAGAAACAGAGATCTGTGTTCAGTATTGGACTTTTATGGAATATTATGATAAATGTTTTTGAATTTGCATTAATTGTTCACTACAAATACAATATGTATTTGTTTTACATATAAAAATAAATTAACTAGATGTATCTCAACTATATATATATATATATCGAAAAAATAGACCTATGTAATAAAAGTATACACTTTAACAATACTGTTGTATATGGCATAGATACAATCCCCGACTCTCAAAGGCCTAATGCAATTAGTAATAATTACTTCCTGCGATATTTGTAAAGGATTTCCACTTTGGTATATAGTGTTGCGTGTGGAACGTTTCAGTTTTATTTTATTGATCGTAACAATAATATGAGAGCGAAGTGATTTGATTAATGACATTTTAATGATTGTATTGTACTTGTAAAAGAGATATTTTAAAACAGTTAGGCCAATGACGCAGAAGCATCTCAATAGGCTGTCATAGTATAGGTACTGGATTGTCTGCATTCACAATGAGTACGGTGACTACTAACTTTTGAATTCTGCAGGCTAATGTATCAAAAAAAGAAGTATGTTTTTCTTAAGCCTAATTGTTTACCACCTGAGAACATAGTGACTAAGGCGCAGTCGCGCTAAGCCAGGCGTCATGGATTCGATTCCTATTTAGGATTAAATAAAATAATTGTGTTTACATTTATAGTTATTTTGTTCTGTGTCTAAGTATAATTTAATTATCGTATGTACATAATTAGATAGATCATATTGAATCCAATCCGATGTGCGAGATGTTTCAAGAAGAAATTGTTTATTATGAAGACTTATTGGTAAATAAATTATTAATTTAGTTTTATGGTCGTAATAAGAAAAGATAAGTGGCCTTAACCCTCTCCTGAGAGGAGACCCGAGCCCAGCATTGGGACATTATAGGTTGTTGATGAATATGATGATGTATAGTAGTTCGATTTTTGTAATAAAATTCATTTTTGATCTACCGATTTCACGAATGTCATAATTGGTATTTATGTGGTTTAAGTATTAAGTCTAGCAGAATATCGATTTTCAGTCATAACACGATCACATTCCTGTCAATGTTGAATGTTTAATGCTTAACTATGTTGCAGTAACTGCCTCGTTGGTTAAGCGGTTAGTGTATGTGAATGCCGATTAGGAGGATTCGGGTTCGTGACCCGGGACGTCCAATAAAATGTAGTTGAGTTTTTCTAATTTTAAAATACTCAATAAGAGCCCGGAGTTTGGTAATTGGGGTCTTTGCTCACATGACACATGTGAGAGCACGTTAAGCTGTCGGTTCTGACCTGATCTCTCCCCGGTCACGTCAGAGGGCTGTTCCATCGGGCTGTAAGAGTGAAGAAATAGAAAGTTCACTTGTGTTTGTGCTCACAATTATGCTCTGTAGTTTCTCCTGAGTCTGGTAAAGCGAGTTCGAGCATGCACAGAAGGTCAGAACTCTTGAAAAACCCCGTTAAAAATTCTGTTCTAATTTACGCTTGAGGTCATAACAGATACTTTTGTAGTCAGTATTAGAGTATTACTAAAACTAACACAATATCTAATTAACTTTCAATCATAATACGATTACATTACAGCCAACGTTGGATGTTTAACGGTTTTAAACGATAATATTTCCTTTTATGGCATATTATATTTGTCAGATCCGGTTATAATCAGACCTGATTTATGATTTTGTTGACTTTTCTTACCAGAATTTACCTAAAGGATATTTAGGGATACCGTTCAAATAAGATAGATAGATAAATAGTAATCTTTATTTGCACACCGTATTACAGTTTTACAAGAGAGTACAAAAAACGACAAATATATGTTGTACAAAGGGCGCCCCTATTGCCGAAAGCAATCTCTTACAGGCAAACTTAGGATGGACCAAAATACATCGGAGAGACAGTAGCAGTTGACGGTGCAATGGGTTTTAAAGAATTTTAAAATTCTAATGAATATATATATAACTGGAAATACATATAAATCACCATACATGCATATTTTGTATAGGTAACCATACAAATAATGCAACATATATATATAAATATATATATATATATATACTTAATTTAAACATATATACGTACATACATACATACACATAGACATATAAATACATAGGTACATACACATTTGCATACATACACACATACATACATTTACACGTACATATATAAAACAGCTATAATTACTCAGTTACACTACATATTACATATTCGTGACTGTCTCGTTTATGTCATATAAAATTCCTGAACCATTTTCTTAAAACTATTTACTGTTGGCACTTTTCTAATGTTTACCGGTAATGCATTCCACAAGCGTATAGCTTCAACTATAAAGGACTGGTCATAAAATTTTATAGAATGCAGAGGCATCTCCAGTGCCAAATCTTTAGATATTTATTTTGTTAAATTACGCGCACAACAGAACCAAAACATATCAAAAAGACACAAAGAATAAAATATCTGTTGACCTATTGGTACGAAAAATCAACATAATGAATCATATAGTATTGATCACTGAAATACAATATGACAATACACTTAATTTTGTATTGAATTTTATTGTTGTATGTAGAATGACCTGCCGGAATAACTGCCTCTTTGGCATGGTGGTTAGCGTAAGCGACTGCAGATCCAGAGGTCTCGGGCTAGATTTCCGGGTCGGATTACTGTTGGGTTTTTCTTACAAGAAATTCGGAATAGCAGCCTGGATTACGGAAGATGGCGGTATTACCACCCGTGCCTCGAAGAGCACGTTAAGCCGTTTCTGGTTGTCATGAACATCTATGCCAATCGTTGTTGGTAAGTCAGTGCCCTCAAATATTCTGAAAACTAGTTCAACCTTCGAATTAAGTTCACCCTCAGGGTTGTAGAGGTCCGATGCCAGACGCTCCGAAAAAAAACTGATATTCAGGTTCGGCTTTTCTTATATTCAAATATGTTGTCTGTATTTTTACTTACCAAAATTAATAATTAAGACCCTAAGTTTCCATCAAAATAAATATCAATGTATTATATACAATATAGCAAATAAACTCACAATTAATTTATATGAGAGTACGCTGATAGTTTATTTTATGAACAACATCAACAGTAAAATTTTTAACCATTTTATTTTACTGCCCTTCCGAGTGAATGCTGTTAATATTAAAGGAGAATATTTTTAAGAGAAAGAGAAACAAACATCCATCCATACAAATTTTCGCGTTTATAATATTAGTAGGATTACTTATACTATATTAGGAATACTACTCATAGTTTCTCACTCGTAGTAATATTTTGCTCTTATTATTCTTTTCAATTAAATTATTTTCTACGTCTCTATTGAGTTCCTTTTAAGCATATTTTCTTTTAAATTTAAAAACTGTAACTTATTGACGGTCAGTAGAAATCATATCAAAATAAAGAAAAATAAACTCACGTGCAAATTTTCCTGAGCAATCACTGACAAAAGTCGCTGACACCAACAAAATGAAATGGAAAACACATATTTTATATCCTTCATACATGGTTGATACACACCGGCGAAACGGTTTGATTATCCGTACACAATGCGGCAGAAGTAAGGGCTAAGAGCACACTGGCGTGGCCCTTGTAAATAGTGATAAATGCTTATGTAAATTCAAACCACTTCTTTCTTATTTACATTGCATAAATTCAGCTAGCTCTTTGCCAATGTGAGGCCTGATTTTCACGGAACACTGCCCGCTAATCCGTTCCACAAAATATTCGCGCATTCAATGCGCCAGCCGGTGTGCGTTTGCGACCGTATTCTGGGATATTGCACCGCGTTTGGCCTATCGTAATGTTTTGGACAAGTTAGTTCAAGTACGAAGGTCAGTAAAAGTTTATTTAAAATATGTATTCCGTATGTTAGGCAACATTATTTACCATTAACATTCAGGGTCTTAGCACATTAAGTATGTACTTCGAAATTTCCTCCCTTCGAGGCTTCCTATACTGTGAGAAATTTTGCCAACGAATAAGAATAAAAACTAAAGGTTTTTTGTTTAAGTAATAATACTAGATGCTCCGGCAAACATTATTTTGGCATAAAATAAAAATGTTAATATCGCTATTAATATCAGGAATTGATTGTAGAAGGGTGAAATTTTGAGTTGTAAATATTTAAGATTCATTAAAAAAAAAAACATCATCAAACGGTGCACACAATTAAATTCTGGAGAGAGTCACCTTCATCACCTAAGTGTATAGAAATAGCCTACGGCCTTTTCTCATATCTACCAAACACAAACAACAAATTCCTAAAATTAGTCAAACGTTTCGATTCTAGTTCGACATTAAACACTGCGACATGAGATTTAATATATTAGAAGACGTGCTTAGTTAGTTAACCAACGTAAAGGTAGGTAAGGTATATTTTTTAATGCAAAACACTATTTATGTTACGTTTTCACTGTTTTAGAACATATAATTTTTTTATAAACTATTTAATTAGTTTCATATTTTGAACAATAAATAAACGTTATTAAACTTAGTTGTGTCGTGGAATTGCTCCAAACACTGGTTTGGCAATACAGTCTAGTTTCAATGAAATAATTCAATTACATCAAAGAAATTCTACGCAGGCTAACTGGATAACTTACTGGATAATTGCATAACTTGTGTGTCAGACCGAAACGGATTACCATGGTCCCCGTACACAGTGACCTATCACTAGTTGTTATGCAACACAACCTTAAACCCAACAAGTTTTTGCGACATCTGTAGCCAAGTCTTAATCGTTTACTTGAATGTTATTATAGAAGTACGTTTTCGTTTAAATATAAACCATTGATTTATCTACCACTGCCTACCGCTATTTTAACTTCTCATTTTTACGATCAGATAATGTAGAAGTGTCAGAATTGAAAACATTTGGTTTACCAAGACGTGGTAACTGATAATGAATCTAACTCAGTCATGTCTTGTGTCTTTGAATTTAGTAAACAATGTACAATTCACGCGACTAACAATCCGAGTCAACTGTAAAACAACTAAGCGGCTTTTGACCTAGTTTGGCTTACAATACAAATCAATGTCCCGAATATACGTAATCCAGTGTATAACATTTTTATAGTTTACCTACGATACAATTCTTAGAATATTATTATCTGTGTATCTATCTATCAGAATAGGCCCTCTTGTAACTTGTGCATAATGCCCCACCATTTCTGTAGAAGGTGCGTGCAAGTTGCATTTATGCATTAAATCAAATCATTTCAAGGTGACTATAGGAATCCAACCGCGTTGAACGATTTCGAAATCGTAAGTATTTGCCTTATGATTCATTGTACTTTAATATTTGTGATTCAAAGGTTTCTAAAAACCCGTTAATTTATTGTGAGAGAGTGGGAGAGTTATTTATATTAATATATTATTCTTTGAATTTTTAAACATTTTATGTAAAAAAATAATTTTTAAGGACAAAATTCCGAAAAAAATATCAACATCCTGCCTAGAGACACTAAAAAGTAAAAAATAAATGGAATTGAATTTAACTGCCTTTTAATAATATGTGAAAATTCTTGTTTAACCTAACCATCTAATAATTTAAATAAAGCAGTATTATTTTGTGTACGTCAAATATGATGGAGACAAATGCTGTAGATGGCGCGCATGTACGTTTGAAGGTCGTGGCTTGAGTATGTGAAAGCTGCGTCCTTACGAACAGGATGGCATAATTTTCATCGGGAGAGCACATATATTGTCAGTCAGGCTACATAATTATTATCCGCCAACTCTTAAGCCTTAAGGAGTTCTATGTTCCATCAACGGCTCATCATTTAAAGATGATGACTACTAAACACAAATATATAAAAAGTCTTAGAAAATTTAAAGAACACAATATACGTGACCAGGAAATTTGACAAATGTCCTCAATTTTCAGGGATCATTTGGGAGCTACACGTAACCCAATGCAAAAAGATTTTTCAAAATCTATTGATAAATAAGGGAACTTCGATGATCATACACAAAAAAACATTCCGACGAATTCAGAAACTCCTTCTTTTTAAAGTACTCTTGTTTACGTCTTGGAACCCTTATAGTTCCGTCATGTCCGTCCGTCCTCGGCTTACCTTCCTAACAGGAAAGTTCCGTACTAGGAAGTTGAAACATTGGACAGACACGTTTTATTTACCACGTCGACAAAGTGCTAAAATAAAATCTGGAAAAAAATCATTCAATTTGAACCAGTAGTTTAAGAATTACCACTATTACAAACTAGTCAAAAATTTTTAATTTTGTCACTCACTGACTTATGCAAACTGAATGTAAATGTAACTAAGTTGGGTCATACACAAAACACAGTTTTATAAATTGAAAAAAAAAGTCTTGGAATATTGACAAACTTACATTATTCAAAAGATATAACTAAATATACCAAAATGACGGTACAAAGCTAGATCGTTTTCATAATTAAAATCATCATGACACTTATTATTTTAGGTTACCACGGAAGTAACAGGTATACCACAGAAAATATCATTTTTTTATAATCAGTCTTATTATCATAATCACTAGTAATAACAGTCATTTTTTTTATTTTCATACATTACCTGCTATTCTTTATGAGTAAACTCAAACCACACTGTCTGCCTTTACCAACCTATACTTAATGAATAACCGTATTCATTAAACACTGAACATTTGAGTATTAACAATTTAAATTAAGTTTAACATATCTTGTTTTATTACTGTTATATATTGTTTTGTTTGACTATAAGAAGCACTTAAAATAAAAAATTCTAACAAAAACAATGATAAAGATAAAGATTATCTATAAAAAACCTAATAATACATAAAAATAAAAAGATTCGCTTAGAACCGTGTCTTCACAAAAGATAAAACAGTTTAAAAAATATTTTCATCACTATCATTGTTAAATTAAATACATGATTGCACGGCTACCTTAGAAAGTAAGTTTTAGGCGTTATTTGTTTTTCAAAAGGTGGACGTGGTGATTTTTCGTCAAAATAGTGATTCTTAGACTTTTTTCTGCTATTTTAATAGGAGATTTTTCATTATCGCTATCGGTAAACATTTCTGGATGTTTTTGGGCAATTCGGATGATGACTGTTCGTGGTCACTATCATTTGTCGATTTTTTTAATATTTTGGAAGGAATCGGGGAAAAGGAGCTGTTTGAGTATATGTTTTCAAAGTTAAGTCTTTCCTTGGAATTGGTGGGTCACGTACACCATCCAACCACCATTTCTTTTGCGTGTGGAAGCCCCCTCGGGCCTTCACCCCACCGGGGTTTGCGGCGGGGCAGTGTGTCGGAATCGAACCGACTAAAACCACACACTGTGTCACTCTGTGCCTGAGACGGAAGGGATCCGGGAACCGCTTTCTTACGCCATCTAGACCCCTCCCAGCGCCTGCCCGCAGTGAAGCGGGCACTGTCTGATGGTAACAACTCTCAATTTAGGCGACGCACGGCACACACGTAACGCCGCCCCCTCGCGGCTGCCCTCTGAAGCGGATGGAGGGGAAAACCCGTCCCGCCCATCCGCGGCCACACTCTGAGACGCTGGTAGGCGCGCCTCTGCCACCCGGTTCGCCGGCGGCGGATCGGGTCCGAGTGGAGATTATCCTCCCAGGCCTTCCCCGCCGCCTCCTTCTGCGAGGTGACTTCTCACAGAAGGTCGCGACCGCGTTAAAACTGCTTTCGCCACCGGCCATTGAGCGTACGACGGCCGGCAGCGAGAGATCTTCTCCGATGACTGCAGTGAGGGCCCGACGCTGCGGCGCCCAAGCGGNCTGCTTTCGCCACCGGCCATTGAGCGTACGACGGCCGGCAGCGAGAGATCTTCTCCGATGACTGCAGTGAGGGCCCGACGCTGCGGCGCCCAAGCGGGGCACACCGCCAGCGTTTGCTGGGCCGAGTCCTCACTGCAGTCGCAGTGGTGGCAGGCGGGACTTAATTCCCTCCGCGCGACCGAGTACAGGTACTTCCCGAAGTAGCCGTGCCCGGAAAGCACCTGCGTCAATCGGAAGGAAAGGGTCCCGTGCTGCCGCCCTGCCCTGTCAACTTGGTGGGGGCACTGCCGTGACCTTAGATTCATATACATGAATAAATTTGGTCAGACGCAACTGACGATAACACCTTTAGAAACCACGAGTCTCGATATAAATACAACCCAGCAATAAAATCCATTAATTTTTTCCTCACAAGTCAGCTGAAATATATGAAATACGTCATAAAATTGTTTACCTTTTTTTCGAAGATAAAGATGTTATTTTTTTGTCTTCCATAAATGTGTCTTTATAGATTGTCATCATTTCTTTTGGTTCGTTAGCTCTAATTCCTCTAACTTACACGGTTTCATGCCTGAAGTTTTGTCTGGTATACAAATCTGTTATTTTACGATCTAAACTTTGATTAAACTTTATACTCTACATTTTAAACCAATTCAAAAAAGAAAATCGTCTTTTAAAGCGAACGAATTAACAACAAACTTGTCACCTTTGTCAAGTGTAAAATTATAAATTTCATAATTTTTAAATTAATATTATCAATATCAAAGATTAGCATTTCGGTGACGCGAACCCATAAGATTTTTCCCTACCAAAAAGTGCTCAACGCGGCTAATGAAGTGTTCCCCTCAAAAAATGTGACGTGATAGAACATTTATGCTAACACGTTTAGTTTTCAGGAAAGTAGGCTAAAATAATTATATACATCTTTCATAATATATGTATTATATCAGTTGTCTAGTACCCATAAGCATGCGTAGATCGGGAGTCGATTGCGTTGTGTGTTAAATGTCCGAAATATTTTTTATGTATTTCTTTCAGGGTAAATAGTTAACATTTGTAAACTAGTGTTATTGCAAAATGTTCTAGTATAACGATGAAAAGGTTAACTTAAAAACAGAAACTATTTATAAAACTAGCCGACCCAGTAAACGTTGCCTTGCCGTATATGCAAAAATTCTCAAAAAGAAACATATTTAGGATGAAGGATTATGAAATTATCAGCTTTCAATGTCTAGGGAATAATATCTCTAGCGTTTAAAAAGAAAAAAGGGTTAACTGATGCAACATTGTAACGACGTTCAGTTCTTTAGATCAGAAATTGTTTATTATGTTTAGAATGTTCTATTATTGGAAGCAAATCGTAAAATTACTCGCATCGGTCATTATATATACAAACAACATACTATAAATGTGTAATCATAATTGAAAAAAGTTAAGCAATAGGGAATATGCATAAATTTTTTATGTCTCAAATATTTTTTTCTAGATTCTTTATTGTGTTTACTTTACTCAATATACTCAAAGTGCATATTTTTTATTTAATGATTATTTGAAGCTAGCAAATATTAAATAAAAAGTGAAATTAAGGAGGAAAATTCAAACTTATAAAACGCTTACTTCGATTCGATTCGAAACGAAATGTGACGTCAATGGTCACATCATCGAAATTATCGGAGTCGAAATTCAAACTGTATTAATAGTTTTTGTCAGAAAAATTACTTTCTTCCATGATTTTTATAGCAATTAAAATTATTAATAAGTATTAAGTAACTGAAACACTGAATAGTAAAGTAACACAAAATGACAATGAGGTCTTTGACTATGTCAAAAGCACGCGCAAAATGGCAGGCATTTGAATAGCTCCAATTTAGTCAGTGTTTTAAATTTCACTTTCAAAATTAGTTTGACTACTTTCAAGCCTATTTATATTTTTTTTCTATGATATAGAGATGTAAATGATCAGATTATGAAATAAAAAAAAACATGCGTATTCCCTATTATATAGTTTTCACAAAATGAAAAAATATATTATTTTATACTCGTCGTTACAAGGTTAGGTTGTAGAATTTTAATAAATTGTCAAATGTTAGCTATTAAAATGACTCCAGTATAGATGAATGTTATGACAAAATTTACATACTTGTTTTAAAACAAACGTTTATAAGAAATAAGATGGGTAAGATAAATTAAACCATTGTTTGAGTTTCTAAGATCATTAAGATTACCGAAATATTAGAATGGATTACGAAATATTTGTTTTGTAACCAAATAGTTGATTTTTTTGTAATTCGTACTAATATTGTACATTCCAAAGTAACTCTGTCTGTCTGTTACGATTTTACGCCTAAGCCACTTCATCAATTTAAATGAAATTTAGCATGTAGATATTTGATTCTTGATCTAGGAAGGTTTCTATTTATCGCGGTAACCGACACACTCGCAGGCGAGACCACAGGCAAAAGCTAGTTACTTCTATACAAGTGAAATTTGGCAGCTATAATTCTTAAGTTATGTATTTTTTTTCATAATCTCTTTATTACATTAGTTCACCCAATTTAAGCAACATTATTAACCATTGTAGGGATGATTGGGTTGTTATTAGCCTTTGACAGAACACGTATTCGTCTGCGATTTATATACAAGTCTGTGTCATGCATGTAAGTACATTTGCAATTACTTGGAGGCAGTCATGCCAGTATTATTAAAAAATACTCATATAAATGCACTGAAAGTAAGTTATTTTGAAGAAATTATTATTAAAAATCAAAAGAGGAAGAGGTTCTCTTCTCTTCTGTTTTCTTTTACCTCATATCTTCTTACTGGGTGTACCGATTTTGATGATTCTTTTTATATTCGGCAGCTAGTGTTCGTCGTATGGTCCCATTTAGATTTGATTGAGATTCGAAAAATAGTTTTTAAGTTACCCGTAAGAATGTGCTTTAGTATCTGTAGATAAAGCCATTCGAAGATAGCTTTATTTTGTTGATGTATAAAATAAACATATAAATTGTATACGGTTATTTATTTAGAATATCAGCATAGCATTTCCAAATGGTCGCTTTATTTTTTTTTTGATATTCTGATGTAGTTTCTCAGAGATATACAATGGAACTCTCCAATATATGACAGCAAATCTCTCGTGGTTCATATAATTATGTATTTATATACAAGGTATTTGATTACACAATTGCAAAATTATAGCATTACACTTGTACCCAATGAAGTATTATGCAGATGTGTTTAGTCTAGTAGTATGTATAAATCGATAGCTAGTGTTCCTTTTTTTCATTTGGATCATTTGAGTGTCGGAGCTATCTCATATGTGCAGCTTAAGTAGAACTACACGTATTCATACTAATAAAAATAGTGATCAAAATACAAAATCACTAATTATTTGGAAATAAAAAAATAAGCAAAAAAAAAACAAAACACTTAAACGTAATTATTTATGGATTTCATAAAATACATCCTAGATTGAGCAGTTTTATATATAAACTTAGTTGCATTGCAATTGGTATAAAATGTTGAAATAACACAAGTTTGCAAACATACTAATGTTGAGAGAACGTATATAACTCTTTGTTGTTGTCCAACTCTATTTGTAGTTTATCTAAGTCTTTGGTTTTACTTTCGACATATACTGTCTTGTTGGACATACTATACGAATAGGTTACACGTGAGATAAAGTATTTTTTTTATATTTTTTATGAAATCAGCTTACTGCTTTGAATTCCTTATATTATCAGTATTTTAATAGTTATTCTATTCGGTTTTCAATTTTATATGATAATATTGATCTAGTTTATTTCCATATAATGTCGATCTATTTAACGAAAGCCCTTCTTTTTGATGAACATAATCTGTTTATGTCGATAAAAAGAGAGATGTATCATTAACTTATTTCACTGAGTAAATGTTTTTCTTAAATGTACTCTCATCTGAACAAATATTGACATACAACTGATAATAATGCCGATCTATCTATCTATATATATTTTATATAAAAGGAAGGAAAGTAACTGACTGGCTAAAGTAACTAGAGATAAACGCACAGCCCAACTGTTGAACCTAGAATCCTAAAATTTTGCATGTAGGTTCTTTATGTAGTCCCCAACCCGCACTTTGCCAGCGTTGGGACGTATGGCCTTAACCCTCTCCTGAGAGGAGACCCAAGCCCAGCAGTGGGACAATTTGGGTTGTTGATGATGATGTTCTTTATATAACGTTAGTGAGCACTGAGAAAGGAATTTTGAGAGGGTGAAATAGAGGATGAAAATATCTACTTGTGCACGAGCGAAGCCGCGGGTAAAAGCTAGTACTTTTTTTTGTCAACAAGCATCCCTACATTGACATTAACAACACTCATTACCTATTTATTCTAAGAAAACTATCATACGACTATTTAATGTCTTCCATGAAATAAACTACTACACATTCTAAATGCTAGATGGAGCAACTACAGGATAGTTCATAGCTTAAATAGTTTTATTGTCATGTGATTTTTACTACCGCGGATTTATGTGTAAGCGTAAAAACTTAATGATGCCTACAAAATGTTCAAGATCAGCAACTTTAATAGCATACGCACAGAGTTTTACCATTTACGCCCGCTGTGGATGTGGAAATGACGATCTAAGCCCTTTGAGCATTCTTTACTTACCTACACTTTAAACTAATCATCATCAGCCTATCGCAGTCTACTGCTGGACATAGGCCTCTCCAATATCACGCCACTTAGTTCGATCTATGGCTTCTCGCATCCAACTCCTGCCAGCCGTCCTGTGCAAATCATCGCTCCACCTGGCCTGGTGACGTCCTACACTACGTTTGCCGAGACGCGGTCTCCACTCAAGAACTCGTTTACCCCAACGGTTATTGGTTCTTCTGCAAATGTGGCCAGCCCACTACCACTTCAGCTTGCTAATCCTGTGGGCTTTAAACTAATAAAAAATGCTATTCTATTAGGTATTTCTTGAGATCGGACCATAAGATATTTTTGTATGATGTCCCCAAATGGGTCCAAAGGGTTGAAAGCGTATATTTCTATAATAATATAATAATGTAGGAATGATTGTTTTTGCTGTAAATGACTACCAGGGTCTTAAAGAAACTATTTAAATTATTCAGAATGAAGAAGACGAGTTGTATGTAACTTATGATTTAGTAATTCTGCCAAAACCGAGTGGTCTTATTGATTTAGAAGAAAACCATGAATGTGATATCCAAAAATACATATTTTTACGCAATACCCAAACGATATTTCAAATATTTGACTTCAGGAACAATAAAGAATGGAATAGCAGTGATGATGAAAAGCTACAGTAATACAAAAAAGTTGACACCCAATATCAGCGTAAAAGTGACTGTTCCTACGTATTTTTTTACAAACAGAGCCACTTACTTATTTTACTATGTGTACAAGACTGCTAGAAATACACTTATTCCTTTTCTTAATAAATACACATTATGTATTAAATACATACAAACTCGGAAACAAATATCTGCCGATCATAAAAACATTTGGTTCATCCTGGGAATCGAAACCGGGACCTCTAGCACAGCAAAGAAAGTTGTTGGAAGCCAAAAAAGAAGAACCCATCAGTTTATCTGGAGGTATAATCAGCCCATTTTTGCTTCAGCTACTGACTCTCCGTGCGACGTCGGTTACTCTAGCTCTCTGTCGAATAGCTTCGTTCTGGATTCTGTCGGACAGAGAAACATCAAGCATCGCACCTATGTGTATAGCTTTCTGTACGCCCAGCCCAGGTGAATTCTTCTATTGTCCTCCCGACAGAACCGCCGTGCCGAACGAATTTGATAGTTTGGCCAAGTAAGATGTATGGTCGCTCAACAATGATAGTAGCGCCATTTAGAGTCACGGGACTCGGGAATATATGCCGATCATGCATGATATTCATCTTTTCTATGAACAGCCTGCGACCCACTCCTTATGAAGAATTATCCAGCGTTTGTTGCGAGTTTCTTCCAGATCTTGCAGAGATTCTGCTGGGATGACAATGTCATTTGCAAATCACAATTGTGAGAGGTATTGGCCATTAATATACGTAGTTAGAATCTTTCGACTAATTTCAATTGCTGAAAAAGTATTTTGTAACAAAAAAGAGTGTTTATCACAACGGTCGACTAAATGTTCTTGTGTGTTATTTAAACTCGTATACAACAGTTGCGTTGTTAGCAAAAAAATGCCTACCAGTTTTCTTGATATTTTTTGCACATCTTTATGCAGTAGGCGTTTTAGTTTGAAATGTTATTCAATAATTAATTCACTCCTGTCAAATTAAAATTCAACAGTAAATTGCCTGATGTAATATAGATTACTTTCTACACTCTCTGCTTTTTTACCCATGGCTATTTCAAATTATTTACTTTCAATGCAAATAAAAAATCTTCCAACTTAATTATTCTATGGGCTAGTGTACTTAAACATAAAAACTGGAAACTCTTCAGTGTTGGTTATGGCAGGTAGTGGTTGGTAGCTTTTAAGTTACTCACAAATAATGTTGCTTTCTATTGTTTTTCAAAATCACTTCGTTAAATACAAAGATTAGTCCTTTTTTTTGTTGACTTGTTGAAAAAACTCTTCGGACCGCCGACTGAAAACCACCTCGGCAACCGGCCTCAGGCGCCGCTCTAAGCTCTGAGGAGTATTCGGACCATATTATTTAGGGTCCCTCCCAGGATTGAAGCCGCGCGTACTTAGACTCTATCCTTGGGTCTCCCTGCCATCAGCCGAAACATATGTTGCTGCCCTCCTACCGTTTACCAGAGGTCAGCACTATTTAGCAGCTTGCGGCCCTATCAACGGCTAGTATCGCCACCGACGTTATCTTCGCTCGGGATCAGCTCTCTCACCTCGATCCCCTTCAACGGCCTCTTTCTGGAGCATTACAGCTTCAGAGAAAGAAACCACTACGTCCCAGCCCTCCTCGCCCGCCAACATGGTAGCAATTATTGCTGGCGGGGCAGTTATTACACCTCACAACCTCACAAACTCTTAAACATAAAATATTAGGATAGATAAATACATAGCTGTTTCATAATTACGCAAACATATTAAGACTGAAAATTACACTACTTTTTTCATAGAGTAATCTAAAAGTGCAAGTTATCAGACAACACGAAAGATTAACCTGAAGCTTACTAAGAAGAAACGGTTTGAAATGCAAAGGATACTACTCTCATTTCAATTCTAGACGATACTCCAACTCTAACAAACGGAACTAGCTTAGATGCTAAATTGGTTGAGTACCTACGAATTTAAACGTGACAAATTGCATCATATAGATGTTCCCTGAAGTCTGTTTTCTTTTTGATAAAAAAGACAACTCTTGCAAACTATACTCCGATATAAATAAAGAAAAATAGTGTGTACCGTGGATATCGAAAAGGAGGACTTTATATATTATTGAAAGGGATACAAATGACACTCAGCCTTAGACAAACAATTTGTAGATCGGACCAAGTGTTGTCCAATGACAAAACTCACAACACTAAACTCAGTAAGAAGCAGCGAGATGAGTGCTTAAACCATTATGCTATTCATTAATCTACCATCACTCATTATATGCAGGTGGGAGTTTTATAATTACTATATAAATAATAATTATAAAAATTTAAAATAATAGGTATCTTGGTAGTAACCTTCGCTGCTAAACAAGTTGGTTGATAAAACATTATTATTTTTTGAATTAAGTCTTATATGAGAACAAATGACGTTATTTGCATATAATTATCTGACCGAAGTTCGTGCATCTAAATTTAATTTTATTTTTATTTTTCCTCTTAACAAAACAATTTATTTAAGGAATAATAACATACTTATGTAAGGATAATGGAAATATTTAACAAGCCGGTAAATAAAAAACGAGAAAAAAAACAGTATTAAAAGACTTAATCATTCTAGAATAAAAACAAGTTCAGCTTTTGCTTTTCAAGCTTAGCAAGCAAAAGTTAATTACAAGCAAACAAACATACAGAAAAGTGATGTTAAAAATATATATCAAGTTTTCGTTCCCATCTGAAATAGTTACCTATTCGTCAACGCAGACAATCGTGCTCATATGTCTGTACACTATCCTCAATTCCCCATTCCCTCCTACTTTTGTAACACATAAGATTGAAGTCTTAAGAAATAACCATTCCAAAAACTTTCGTTCGTCTAGTAAACTTTTTCTAATGTGTCCCCGTCATACCATAGGTTTTTCGGCCCTTCGTTCATCACACAGTCTATCTTTTCGTGCAATGGGCTACTTATTACAAATTGAAGGGGAAGGCCTTAGCTCTGATTCAGTGAAATTTGAAGAAAATACTATAATCAAATAACTCGAACTAGTGGCCGCCCAGCGGTCGAAATTCCACATTCATAAATGTTATTTTTAGTATTATTTTTTCTTTCTATACTTCTCCTTCGTATAAATTTTAACCCTGCAAAATTTTATATTCAATTCTCTTCCGTTCGCATAATTTTCGTAAAACAGGATATTTTTTTTGTCTCACGTATTTATTTAAATAGATAATATAATTATACTGATATTACAACTTTTTTAAAGAAAACTCCTACACTAGGAGCGAATCCTGTGTCGCTAGGAACTCTACAAACATACATGAAACGTACGCGAAGAATACATAGATTCAGAACAACAATTTGTAGATCACACAAAGTTTTATCCCATGTGGTGATCGTACCTACTACAGTCAGTGCACTAAGAACCGACGAAGCGACCGTTTAAACCAACCAAAGCGACTCTACTCAGCCTGATAGAAAGCTTTAGTAGAATCCAACAGTGGGTGTCACCATGCTTATTGCTAATGCAGGTAATGCAGTATGACGGCCTACACTATAGCGGTGTGTTGAGATGCTTTTCACGCCCCGTTTAAATGACTTTAAAGGGATTCCATCCACTTGGGTCCCCTAAGGTTTATAAATACGAAATATTTAATTTAAACATCTTTAGAGAACTACAATCGACTGACGAATATTTTCATACCAACCATTTTAGTTACTATTTACAGGTAATTTACAGGAAATTATCGTCATTGTGAAATAGGGGTACTTAATTTATTTAAAATGATTTAAATTATTATTATTATTTAGTTTTATAATTGTTAATTTTGTAAGTATATGCATAATATTAAATTAATATGTGAAACAAAATCATTGTACCCCTTTTTACGAAAATTGCGCGGTCAGATGAGTGAGAAATTTCGCACACTGATAGTTTATACGAAAACGAGTACAGAATGCAAATTATTTTTTTAAATTATTTATACAATATACATTCAATTCATAAAAATAGCATTCCACACAGTATCTTGCGTATGACACACACTTATACAAATATCCATATACTCAAATATACGTATGTCAAAGTTAAACTAAACGATGATCATTTTTGTCTGTACGGTGATAGTGAATATTAAAAGTAACTGTCAAATGATAAAATTTTAGATTAATCGTTCAGTCAAAGAAGCGTTTATTGATAGAAATTTGTTTTGCAATAAATTCTATTTGAAGTAAAGTTCAGTCGACTTTCCATTCATCGAACATATGACTCTCGAAGTAAAATTACGGACTCGTAATAGCCTTAGACGAAAGAAACCCTAAAAATTTCTAACTAAAAATTAAAATAATTCAGGTAGAATTTCGATCTCTGGGCGACCACTTGTTTATATAAATACTCGCAAATGTCCTTTATAGTTATTGTTTGGTTAGAACTGTGAGACTACGCGAACGCTGTGCGTAGCCAAAACAAAAGGTCTAAAAAATGTTTGTTAAAAAAAAATCGGTGCTATTTATGCTCACATTTATAGTATTTTGTGAGCAACGTTTTGGTAAGGTATCAAATATTCTGTTTTTTTATGTAGGCCATGTTAAGTGCTTCATAATAGTCGTGGTTCTCTATAGATTACTGTATTAACATTAACAAATAACAAGCTAAGTTATAAGTTTTTACTTCTATCAATAATACTGATAATGACTGACTTTTTAGAGTGTTTTTTTAAGATTTAAATGGTTATTACTTGCCTTTATACACTCAAATCAACGTTCCATAAAGGGGTTTTCAGGGTAAGCAGAGACGCATGAATTTAGAAGTGCTAGTAATAACTCCGTATACCCAGTTTCTTCCTTGTTGTTAATTAAATAATCATTTTTGTATTTATATTTAAAGTAAACCATTTTAATAATAAAATTAATCAGACTTTTGTGTTTTCAGTGGATAACCTTGCAAAATGTAATTTAAATGATGACGAGTGCCTTAGAATTTTGTACCAGACGACTATTCACGATATTGGTAAAACAGGAATCTCTGAGTTGAAGATTCCTCCGGTGGATCCTATTATGATTCGAAATTTCTCAGTTAATATACATGATGTTTTAAATTACACACTAACTGATGGTGAAATAAAAGGCAATAGTGATTGTATTTTCGAGAACTTCAGGTACGTATTCATATAATAATAATACAGCAGATTTTTCCCGAAATATGAAGATAAAACAAAAATAATCATACACAGTATCGCTGTTTAACTTCGTGTGCATAATTACAATAACAGTAACTGTTAGCAATATCCATTCATAAATAAATTACTTTTAATTCCATTATAAAATATATCTTAACATATTTACAAATTATTATCACAGCATAAGGAAAAGTCCATCTTCTGTGTTATTATCACCCGTTCTGTCAAACACTATAAAACAATGAAACTAGCAGTATATTTTTAGTCTTTAGGCAGTAGAAATAGGTTGATTTCAGCACGAACAGGTCGGCTCGATCGGGGCGGCACTGCCCTCCCACACAGGAGACCAACCTAAAATGACAACATTCGTGCTGTCGTGTTTCATTGGCGTGTGTGAGACCGGACGCCTATTGATGCAGGGGCAACAGTTATCGTGTGTATCATAAGCGTGTGTTCGAAAGACTGCTTATGAAATCATAGTAAGGTTGGCTTGGATCGAGTCGTCGGCCAGGGAGATCCATAGAAATGATGGTGCCGCTGACCGCCCGTAGCATAGAGAGGAGCCCAACCGTGGCTAACCCCCCTGGGAGGCTGTCCCGTCTGATCACGCATAACCCACGGAGTGGCTCGTCGTGCCGGTTGGCGACCGGACGGTGGAACCAGGCGTCCTTTCCGTCCGACGGCCCCGTAACCTTAATGTTTTAGCATTGCAAGCAGCATTTTGGATCTCAGTATTACACTGTCACGACGACTGTCACGCCCTTTACGTCCCCATGTCCCTCCCCATATTTTCAATTATGACAGTACAATGGAAAAGACAAACACGTTCCACAGCGGCTTGCCTTTTCTCACCGCCACCAAACCGCGCTTTGAAGCGGAGTTCACTAATACGTGGACTCCACGCAAGCCTGAACGCCATCCACCAAAATCTTGAGACGACACGTCCGGTCATGCTTTTCCTAATGAACAAATAAACAAGTCGCCCTGATGACACGACATGTCTTCATTACCCCGGATACGCGCTTGAGCCGAGCCGTTGCCTCGTGCGCCTCTATCGCATGAGATTATACAAGCAAGCCAAGCCAAGCCAAACCTGTGCCGAGCTATCAAAACATGGAACTCACTACTACCGTACATGTATTCCTCCCTTCATGACCATGGGTCTTTTAAGAGGAGCGTGAAAAAGCACCTCACAAGGCCACTATAGTGTGGGTCATTATGTTGCTCTGCCCACATTCGCATTGAGTATGGTGACCACCACTCTTGGATTCTACTTATGCTTTCCATCAGGCAGAGTAGAGTCATTTTGGGTAGCTTGAACATAAAAAAAAACTAAAACAATCAAATTATTAAATTATACACTACGAACTACTGCAAAGACACAAATGCGTATACTAAAAGAAACCGGTTACAAAATAATTATTTTTGTAACCAGCTGTTTTTAGAACTTGCTTACCTATCCGCATTTATATACTCCGCCTTGTATAAGCCGCCGCGTTAACCGTGGCTATTGCTGTACCTTGTTCATACCATGAATCAATACACTGTTTAAGTAGTCTTTATACTATTCCAGATAATAATGATATTTTCCAAATACCGATCTCACATGTTAATTCGTTTTTGCGTGAAAGCGTAACATACATCTATATAAACTGTAGCTTTTAAAGTATACGGAAGATTAAAAAACGTATATTTAAATTTAACTTTAACATCATTAAAACAGTTCTAAAACAGTTCAAGCATAAAATGATGGCCTTCTTTTGCTTGTGAACATAATTATTATGGAAATCGAATGAGGGTAGACGCTGTTGAGATCAGCTAAATGGTGTGTTCCTAATCTTTCCCTTGAGTAGTGACCATGAAGATTATAACTGATATAAATTAGAGTTGCCTATCAATAGTCGATTATCGCTAAACTAACGATTGTTTATCGTTTGTTGACGTCATATCAATAGTATCAATAGCCTAATGATACTATCGATGTTTTCGATAGTATCGATACTATCGCTATGTGATACAGGCCAATAGTAGTGACATTCAGAAATAGTAGCGATAGTTTTTAATTTATTAGTTACGAAAGTATTGATACCATCGACAGTTTCGATACTATTGGAGATCGGCATATGTTTAGGAGTAATACTATCGGTAGTATTGATAATATCGATAGTTCACAATAAAGATACTTTAATAAACTGCAATATTACTGCATTCCAATAATCATTTACATAGCAAGTAAATATCTCAAATAAATATTCAGTTTATGTAACATATTAAGCCTAAAGTATATACCAAATATAATCAAAGTACAATAAACGAGAACGATTTAATACTTATTGCCTAATAGGCTATGATGGGGAAACGATACTATCGTCGGTTATTAAACTATCGATAGCGTAATAGTGTCAACAGTTTTACAAACTATTGATTGTATTCATAGTTTTTTGATTTATTAAATTGTTACAATCGATAGTATCGATAGCATCGATAGTATTATTTTAAAAATTTATCGATACTATTAACAGTGTTATCAATTGTATTTGTGGTAGTCTATTTGTGGTATCAATAATATCGATAAATCATTTGTATCAATACTATCGACAGAACTATCGATATCGTAACTACATTTTGAGGTCATCTATGGATAGCGATACTATCGACAGTTGGGCAACACTTATATGAATACTTACGACATTATGAAAGGAAACTATACAAGATGACATTTTAGAGACTATTGATCATTTGAACGTTTATCACTTGTCAGTTCATTAAAAAAATCTTCTCTAATTTTCCTACTTACTTTTCAGACGGTGATAGTTTTAGTTAGTACTTATTTTAAGACTTTTTAGCATAATTAATTGAGAAAAGACAAACGTTCACTAAGCTAACTTAATTTAAATAACCCAGATAAGACTAATAACTTTAAGACCACACTTTAGTTTTAATAATATTATAACACATCTCACACATAACTTTATGTTCCCGAACACGTCACACAAACGTAAATACGTGTTAAATACACGTATTTACAACGATTCAACTACACTAATGTAATTTAGAGTAATCTCAATATTTTGTTCAATACCAATATTTTTGACTGCTTTAACCGACTTAAAAAAAACAGAAGGTTCTCATTTCTATTGTTTTTTTTATTACGATATTTGTATTTGAAAAAAACATTTATTTGTTAATTTTAGCATAAATATTAAGGAAGGTCGTGGACATCAAGAGATCACCTGTAATTTAACAATAAAGGGTCATTACAAAGTGAATTCTAATAGTCCTGTTTTTAAAAGCCTCTTTGGTGGCGCTTCGTTTCATGGAGAAGGAAAGAGCAAAACAAAAATTGGTGAGTAACACAGATAACAACTAAGTTATACTAACATGTGTAAACTTACACTATTGGAATATATGATGTTCTCCTAGCCGATTACGGCCACAGCGGCCAGTCTCGACGGAGACCAGCCAATTACGCAGGAGATATTATAGTGCACAAGCGTGTGCGCAAACACAGGTGCACTCTCTGTTCCCTCACTCTCATAATCCGATGGAACGGTTAACCGACACGATTAGGGAGAGATCAGGACCGACAGTTTTACGTCCTATCCTAGGCATGGGGGTTCAGGCCCCAAGTTCCAAACTCCGAGCCGTTATTAAATATTTATATAATCAGAAAAAATCAATAACACTTTTGGCTCGACCCGTGATTTTAACCCGAGATCTCTAGATTGGCAGTTGCGTACTTCAACCGCAAGACCAACGAGGCAGTATTATTATATATTTGCATAATCTATTTCTTAAATCCCTTGTTTAGTCAAATCACATGGTACACTTAGGAAAAACTAAATACACCAAACTATCATTACTGATGTTTACATTAATACAGGAGAACCAATTTTCGGCACGTATGGGCTGGCTCGACCGGAGTGATACCAAGGCCTCACAGAAAACCGGTGTGAAACAGCGTTTGCGTATCGTCAATCACTCAGTGAAACATCATTGACGATACCGGAAGCCCATACCACAACCCGTCCACCCATCATCTTCCCACTTCCCGTCCCCCTCCTCCTCCCCATCCCCCAAAAGGCCGGCAACACACTTGTGACGCCTCTGTGTTGTGAGTGTCCATGGGCGTCGGTCATCGTTTACCATCAGGCCATACTGCTCATTTCCCACATATTCCATAAAAAAGGACATTAAACTTATCATTTTCAAAAATAAGTGTTAAGAAATAGTTGCTTATTTTATTTTTTTAGTGCAAAAGCTTAAAGTAATTTGCAATAGGTGGTTTCCTTTGCGTTTTATTCTTTTGTTGTTAAGTCTCATGAGAGCAGTTTTTCATAGAGTAGACTTTCAACTACATGGGATACATCAGTTTTAATTATCTGACGATGTTTTGAAACAAACAAAATAAAACCAATACGGTTTTATTTACGGTTATTATTAAAAATTTCACTTAGAAAGAAGGTTTTGGTCTCATATACCACGCTGACCAGACGGCTTATTTCAAGTTTTCCTTCTCTTTCGATTGATATTGTCCTGCTTCGTTCTTTTTGTTTGTTCTTCTCTCTTCCATGGGAGGAATAGAGGGGGTGACACACTTCAATCTGTCACTAAAAAAATAGTTTAAAATGTAATTGATTTCATCTTTGGTGTTCTTAAGAATATTAAAAATATTATTAAAATTCATTTATATTACAGGCAAACTTCATTTGATATTCGATTTTCCGTTTTACATCCAAAGACGCGGTGATGGGGAAATTTATATAAAATGCAATTTCGGTTCCATAAAATACGATTACACAATTGGTGGACCGGTATTGTTTGCTGCTGATAATCTTTATCTGGGTGATCAAGAATCGAGTAAGTACAAAAAAACTTTGAATCCTGAAAAATTTTGATTAAATTGTATTAAAAACTAGCTACCCGACAGACTTCCATCTGTCAAAAGTTATCAATCTGTCGCAGTCCAATAGAATAAATAAATAAGTGTTGTTTTACTATTTTCCTTGCAATATTTTTTTTTTCTCCCCATAAGAACCTCCTTGTGCCTTAACAAAATATAAACGAAATAACCGAATTAATAAATAAACAATAATAAATATTTTTGGACATTTACAAACGACGCCATCTAGTCCCAAACTAAGTAGAGCTTGTATTATGGGTACGAGACAACTGATATAAATACATAAATAGTTTTTTTTTGTAAATACATACATATTACACATAAAAATATCGAAACTCCGAAATAAATATTTGTAGATCATACAAACATTTGTTCCGACCCGGGAATCGAACCCGAGATCTCAAGCACAGCAGTCGCGTACGATATCACTGCGTCAACGAGGCAGTCAATTGGTCGTGTAGTTCTCGAGTTTTGTGCTTAGCAACACATTTAGCGATTCATTTTTATTTATAAAGATCACTAGCTTTTGCGCGAGGCTCTGTCTGCGTTTTTGTCGGTTGTTGCAGCAACAGTAGCCTATATCGTTCTCCGTAGCCTCAAGAATCAAAATATCTTTATGCCAAATTTCATTGAAATCGGTGAAGCGATTTGGCCGTGAAAACAAGTCAGACAGACATACATACAGAGTTTCTTTCGCATTTATAATATATGTATGGATTGCTCGAAAAACTAATAATTCACTTGTTCTTTTTTAATTCTTATTAACATCTCATCCATTGGTCCGCTTCATAATGTGTAGTTATTTTGAATCGTATGTTACAAACCTCATGTTAGAACGTCATTAAAATCCGGTAACATCACTAACTGAAAAACAAAGAAGTTTTACCTAACTCTGGAATACTCATCTGAGTTATTTTGTCTCACACCGCACTCAGTTCTTGCTATATTACTCTAAAGGACAAACGGATGATCAGGATTCCTTGTGACAACTATGTTGCTGATTAAAAGTTTACACAGTGACAACGTTCTATAAAACTGTTTGTAATATTGAATTTAGGTACTTATACAACTGTTGTCAACGACGACGACGTGAAGTCTGATTAGGCCAGGGCGGAGTGGTAAAGCGACACTTAGCACAGAGCGCGCTCATCCACACTCAGGAGGGGGTCATCTGCAAGAGTAGATGACCTGTGGTACATCGGCCTTCTCTTTCTTTTTTTTATATTATTTTGCTGGTATAAAATTCAAGGTTTACTTTACATTTAATCTATTATTTAATATTTTACAGGTAAAACCATCATAAAGCTTATGAACGAAAATTCGCAGCTGATTGTAGCAGCTTTTGGAAAACCTTTCATTGATAAGGCTTTAAAGGAATTCTATTTCAAATACGCTGGAAATTTTTTCGATAATGTACCGGCCAAGTATTATATCATTGATGATCTAACACCTTATGCCAAACCTTGAGTGAATATAATAGACGCATTTCTTTTGACTTTGTAAAATACAACTAAAATTTTTCTTAATAAATCGCTGTTTTTTTTTTATTATATTACTAACAGACATAATAAAATATAATTAACACCAATGTATGTTTTTTATTAATTTAAATATCTATGTTGGATCAATAGTTCTCTTTGTTAAAACAATTTTTTTACATACTATCACTGAACCATCTATACATGGGTCGAATTGCTTAATTTGTAAAATAGAACCAGCGAAACTGGTCATAGTTTCTTTGTATTGTTCCCCTGCTCCCTTGATCTTGATGCTTTTTTTGACTCTCTTAACAACACCCATACATCCGCGTCTTACTATGAAATTACACTCCTTATAGGTGACATTAATATTATTACTAACCGCACAAACGTAAATCAACAAGCCAGCTCGTACCTTAATTTAACTGCATCGCATGGTCTACTACCGACTTATGGTTACCCTACTCGAGATAAAACATGTTTTGATCACACCCTATTAATATCTAATATCTAAAACCAGTAACACTAGTTCTTGATGTATGTATAGCTGATCACTGCCCTATTCTTAGACAACTTGACCCTAACATAAACAAATTTAAAACCGAACCAGTTCAGTTTGAGATATGGAAGGTCCACGCAAAATGCACTAGCACCAGTTGTTAACCAAGTAATTGACAGTCTTGAAGACGGTCCAAAATGTATAGGTATTTTTTTAGACATAAAAAGGGCTTTTGACACTACCTCTACTTTACACTTATTGTCAAAGATGGAGGTCTACGGAATACGCGGATTAGATTTACGCATATATTCCAATTATCTGTCTAAACGAACTTAATACGTTAAAATTGATTCCCATACTAGTGGTTGTGGGTCATAACATTACAGTATACCTTAGGGCTCAGTACTCGGCCCAACGCTCTTTTACCGTACATACGAGTAAACTCATTGTGTAAGCTTTCCATCCCTAACGGATGACACTGCGTTGCTAGTCCGCGCTGATAACTGGTGTGATGCAGTTGACTTTGCTGAACTGTTTCTGGGTCGGGTAATGCAGTGGCTCAGTTAAACTTTTTAACACTTAATCTTGACAAAACCATCTACTTAACGTTTTCGAAATCAAGAAAAACTTAACCCTCGTTAGACACTTACTGTCCTATAACACATATCTATGAATTAAATCCCAATAATCTTTCTTGTGACTGTATGACTATAAACAGAACCAACTAAGTGAAATATCTAGGTGTTACGATTGACAACTTACTTAAGTGGAAATGTCATCTAATTAATTTAACAGCGCGGGTACATAAAATTATTCAGTAAAATATTTTAAAAACCTGTATCACTCTGCAGACTTGGACACTCTTCGGATAGTCTACTTCTCTTTAGGCCAATCAATAATAGGTTACTGTATTGGAGTGTGGGGTGGAGCGGCCAAGGCACTCACTTTACCGTCGGAGCGTGCACAAAGGGCTATTTAAAGGGTGATAACCTTTAAGCCTTTTAGGTTCCCTACCTCGCAAATTGCTCCGCACCACAAAGATTGCAAAGTACTCACTCTCCGTCAGTTATTCGTACTTGATACTGTGATAAGAAAACACGTATCACTTGCTTATGACCCAAGAATAACAAACAAACGAAGTTTGTACAAAGTTTGCCAAACCAAAAAATATACTTCTTTAACAGCCGCAAGGCATAATGGTGTGCTCAGCAGTCATTTGTATAAGATTTTAATAGATACTGCAAGATATTTTCACTACTTAGACCTGAGTGCAAAAGGAAAGTAAGCGATTAGCTTGTATATAATACATATGAGAAAACTGAAAATCCTTAAAAATAACCATTCTGTGAGCATATCTCTCTCTCTCACACACATACACACACACACACATAGATAAACACGCACGCACGCACGTACGCACGCACGCACGCACGCATCCACACACACAGTCCGTAGTGCCAGAATTTGAAGCACCTAGATGGTCTTTCTACTGCTTTGATGCAATTCACCCAGTACCTTCTTCGCAGTTGGTATTGTCAATGTTACTAGGGCAATTTTCGTACCTCTATTAGCGTTTCGCAGTGATCTGATTGCGTTCTCTGAAATATGATGCTCCTCACCAGCTACCTTCTTTGTGGCTGCGAGGATGCTGCATGCGTGTTGTATATTTTCATCGTGAGTCCAGTCAGTAGCCGGTGAAAATTGTTCAAAGTAACCAAAAAATATATCAATATACACATTTATTTGCCATGTCTATACGCCGCAAAAGTTAAGAATGTAGTAATTAATATACAATATTCTAATTCAAAAGTAAAGAGAAAATTTAATTCCAATTTATTATGAGGCCTTAATGATAATAAAAACTGCACTTTGTATTACATTTTTTTCTCTCATAGGAACAATTGTTCAAATTAAAAACTTGAACATTTTTGTTTAAGTAGCTTCTGATTACAGCTGTATAGCAGTTATTGCGATAAAGCGTACACCATGTCCTTTCTTATGTATAAAAGTATCTCTATGCCAAATTCAAAACCAAATTTTATAGAAATTTGTACAGTGGATTAGCCGCGACAGCGCAATAGACGGACAGAGTTACAATCGAGTTAACAATATGAATATGAATCTATAGACAAGATAGTAATTCTAATATTCATGACGTGCAATACCATTTTATTAAACCCTCAATTTCAATGAAAATTACTGGATGAGAGCTTTCTTTACACCTTACACATTCCTATTAGCCAAGTACAGATCATGACTAATATATTTGTTAACTTTTTAGTCTCCAAAGACAGCAGAAAAGATCTACAGCTGTGGTTGGGAAAATGTAGACAATCCGTCCATGAGCAAGTTGCTTGTTTTCATGACAGCACGAGCCCAGGTATTTATTACTTTTCGTAGAAAAAATAACTGATCATAAGCTGAAAATATAAATTTAAATGGAGAACTGCTCATAAAAAACCAATCAGGCTACGCATAGAATAGGTTTCCGTAGACAGCCGTAATGGCATGTGGATTTGGAAGTCGGGTTGGAATTTATTGCCATGAATAAACTTATTGAATACAACGATTCAATCATTATTTGAAGTTTATCCGGAACAAACAGATAGATAGAGACAGGCAACAATTCTATTCATTAGTGATTTGATGTAAGTACCGTAATTTAAATTACAAATAAACACTTAAATTTTATTCATTTGCATAGATGTTTTACATGTTTACCTATCATATCGTTATTTTTAAACGAAATTTTCCAAGTGAGTGCATTTTACAATTTAGACCCCTATAACTACTAAACCGACTGAGTTTTTTTTGTACTTTTTTTAAGGTACCCTGTTAGATAACTGCTTTGAACATGATATACTTCGACATGGAACTCTTCGTATCGGTAAAGACATTTTATTTTATTGTCTATCAACTATAAGATATTGAACCGACTCCAAGAAAAGGAGATGTTATTAATACACCTTTAACTTTTATGTTTGGTACCTCTGAACTCATCGTCACTTATTAACCATTTAATTATTTTTTTGATGTGTATTTTTTCCTTTTGGTCCTATTCAAGAATGAATTATTCCATACCAAATGTCAAAATAATATATGAACCATAAGTATTAGTTCCTTCAATGTTTTTTTTAAAATTATTTTAATATTTACGATGTTGATTTTTTTTTAGATTTTGCGAACTACGTATTCAATGTTCACTCTGTTGAGATCTTAAAGTGAACAATGCACAAATAATACTAATTCGATCAGTAAATTTGATATGTGCAGACATGCACGTATCAAATTTGACTTTATTGCGCTTTATTTCAATCAACAATCCATAATGTCCCACTGCTGAGTACGGGTCTCCTCTCAGGAGAAGGTTAAGGTCATACGTCCCCACGCTGGACAAGTGCGGGTTGGGGACTAGCAAGACAATGTTGTGGCTACGTAATCTTACATCGTTGTATATTTTTAAGCCACCTAAAGGTCTCCAACTAAGCTTTATAACTGTTGACAACCGGGACCGACTGCTTAACGTGATCTCCTAATCACGGAGACACTCATGATAACACGCCACTAGCGGTCACCTATCCAGGAACTGATCGCGCCGTCGTTGCTTACCCTGGTGATTGTTTCTAATCACCGAGTGCAACTGAGCTATGAGCGCCTCGAATAATGTACAAATAATACTAATTTGATCAGTAAATTGTCTGCACACATCAAATTTCATTTTATTGCTTATATTTACTATTAAACTTTATATAAAATAATAAAAAGGGATTTAATTTAACCTTGATTGGATAAATATGTAGAATGTTATTTTAACTGAAATACTTGTAACGTTAGGGGGTATAGAGTTAGAAACTAAACTCAAAAGGAGATCTTTTTTATTTTAAAAACACACTTAAAGTTGTATTTTATTGCTTTAAAATACAAAGCTGCACTTATGAAGGTTTTCTTTTCGTATTTTTATAATAATTAAAATATAATTTACAAATTAAGGTGTTACATAGGCAGACAGGTCATCTGAGATTATATATTTTAGAGGAACTGCAGCAGAATATTTGTTGGCGTTTTCGCCGAACACATCCAATGCTAAATCGATGATAGATTTTCCAACAAACTTAATGAGTTGTTTCCAGTTTTCATTAAATATGTTGACAGCCACAGTGCCTGAGAAAAAAAATTAAAAGAGATAATTTAACTAATGTTATTTAAGTTAATTGACAGTAAAAAAGAAAATTTCAACCCCGGAATTTTCTAGTTAGGAAAAAAAAGAAATCATAAGAAAACTTGAAGAATTGCAAACTACTGAATACATTGTTTACTTTTAAATAATATATATATATATTACTAGTTTATACCCGCGGCTCCGCTCGCGTACATGTCGGTTATCACGGCAAATAGTAGCCTATGTATTATTCTGATGTATCAGCAATATTACTGTAAAGTTAAATCCAAATCCGTTCAGTAGTTTTTACTTAAAAAAGTAACAAACATCCTCACAAACTTTCACATTTATAATATTATTAGTATAGATCTATCAAACTTTTGTTTGCTTTGAAAATATAAATTAATAAATGTAAATTAAGCAATTTAAAAAGTTAGAGCTATGAAAAAAAAACTGCTAACAGCACGAAATCGAATAACTCTGATGACATGAAAACAAATAAATATATTATGGGCAAAATGAACAGCGCTGTCTGAAAGTCTGTAAGCCTTGCAGTAACATGGAATATCAGCCCTGTGGATGGGTAATTCAGCTGCTTTTTCACTTCCTATATCATATGAAAATTAGATATTTAACCTTTAAATAAAATAATTCCAATATAAATTAACTTCAAAGCTCATTACAATTGTCATCTTATTGTCTCTTCTTATTTACACTTTTGTCATATTTTTCTGTGTTGTTATATTGTTGAACAACACCGTGGGAGAGTCAAGCTTCATCATGCATGAGTCGGCTTGACCAGAGTGATACCACAGCCTCACGGAAAACTGGTGTGAAATACCGCCCGCACTGTTTTTCACCGAGTGAGTGAGGATACAGGAAGCCCATACAATCCAGCAGGCCCATACAGGCCGGCGATGTACTTGTGACGCTTAAGGTGTAGACGTCCACATGCGCCGGTAATCGCATACCGATAAGTCTACTCGTTTGCCCCCTTTTCCACAACAATAATAATAGATTGCAGACACTAAACATGAAATATGTACTTACTTATATCTTGACTTCCTACATATAAGTTATCAGCTCTTACAGTAACCTTCCCTAACACCTCATAAGTATATGTAATTCCTTTGTAATCAATTTCAATATGTAGTTCATGGTCTTCTAATTCTTTCACTTCAAAAGGAATTTTTAAGTTAATTTTTACATTATCTGAAAATAAAAAGGTATTATAATGGTTCCTTTTGCCAATCGTTAATCTTCTGTTCCTGTGTCTAATAACTTTTATAATCCGTCCCGCTAAGACTATTTAAAACTTCATGTTTGATAGTAGGTTATAGATGTTTCTAATCCCCGAAGCTTCATTGTGATAATGTTGGAGAGATTTCTGAATGAACTATGATCTTAAAAAATTAAACAACCATAAATTTACACAACCGTTTTGAAGAACCATATCTAACAACAACGGTATGATATTTTTTGATTTTTCAATGTTTTGAATATATGAACAATATATTCAAAACATTGAAAAATCAATTGAATTTTCTTCATCTGCTATGCTCAAAGTAGACACCGAAAAGTTATGGAGTAATTGTAAGTCTTGAAAATTGAATTCTCTCAAAAAATCTTACGATAAGCGTTTTTATTCGACTTTTTTTGTCTTATGCATTATCACTTTAAACGCTTTTTAACCAATTTGATTTATATTACTATCTGAGATATTACATTTCACAAACTTTACACAAGGTTATTTTTTACTAAAATATTTGAGTTTGTTAAACTGTGTTTTATCATTTGATTTTTTTTAATTTCTTACTAGCCACTTATATTAAAGTTCGTATTCTGTTCTGGTGATTAAATTGCATTATTATTTTGAAAAATATTTCGAATTTCTTAATCTTTGAATTTTAATACATGGTTTAAACCACCACTAGCAACGATACAATAGACATCTGATAAAATAATAATGAATAAATACTTACTAATCTTCAGCCCAGCTAAGCCTTTACCATGAACATCTATATCACCTATGATAAGTTTAAGAGCATCAGTGATCTTAACATTGTACGTGCCTTCGATTTCAATGATGTCACAAATATATTCAACGGATGAAATTTTATTTTCCAATTCTATCCTACAAGATAAAAACACTTTAGGATATGTTTTTGAATGAAATGCACTCATTAATATTTTATTTTGACCTTACTTACTCCAAGAGATTGCTACGACAAGTTTTAAGACCTTTGACGGTTCCTTCTGGAGTATCAACTTTTATCAGTCCCAAAATAGTCATATTCATATTTTTTACAACATATGGATCTAGTATAGGTATGCCGATTTCTGGAAAACCTGATTCTGCCGCTTTTTTAATAACACCATCATAGTAAGCAGCGACGCATGCGCTGTCAGATATGCTACAGCTTGCTTTCTGATAAACTAAAAAAAAAACAAATCGTTAGGCCAGGGCATATACTGATCACTGACACTGACTGACTCATTTAAGAAGAATGTAAAAAAACCACCTTTTTACCAGATGGCAGGAAAGCTTTAATTAGTAAACAATTTAGTACCCACTCACAGTGTACGTATGTAAAGTTTATGTATTAGTGTGTATCATAGTGTATGTATATAAAGTTTATATATTACCGTGTATATATATATTTATTTATATTTTTATGTATATATTGTAACTTCACGAATATATATTTTTTTCCCACAATGTATCTACCCCACAAAATTTCTACACCATCCAAAGGTTGGCTGGTAGAGAATGCCTTGTGCATTAAGCCCGCCGTTCTACATGTGTGCATGAAGTTTTAAAATAAATAAATAAAAAATAAATATACACATCCGGAAGTTTAGACATTTTATTTCAACATAGTTACTTGATTGTGCTTCGAACACATGGTTTTATTAAAAGCAGCTTCAGTAACTATTGTTTTTTGATTGAATTTTTTACAAAGTGAATCACAAAAACACACTATAAATATGGTAAGAATTTATTTTTTGGTGGTTCATTCATTCAAGGGGTCCAATGCCATTAGATTATGAAGAAATGGAGTTTTGCTATATTATCACATTAATTGCCTCCTTCTTTTCTTGTGATTTATTCACAACACATTAATAACTTCATATAGTTTACAAAAATAAAGCAAAATAAAAGCATAAATGTATATTCACTTACGCGAATAAGCTGAAATGCTGTTGACGAATATAAAACAAAGTAGGAATATAACATTTAGCCTAAACATTTTTCTCGACGTACTGTGTTACTTACTGTCTTAACAATGACTGACGCTGTTGTTTACTGAAACTTATACCCTTCTACAATTAATTAATTTACATCATTTGGTAGTCAAGTTTTTTCGCTTTTGTTTCCTGTTCATTGTCTAAATTTGGGTATTCTCATAAACATGTATAATGAACTTGATAATTGTCTCAGAATAAACAAAGCAAATCCAGTCGATCATCAGGCTAGTGAAATGTTCTGATGGATGCACAGTACTATCCCATATGGGTAGTGATAATTTAACGAAATGTTAACTGCTGTGGCAGAGGTTGGAGATTGCTAATTGCAAAGGACTAAATAAAAGTTTTAAAATGAATTTTCTTCAGTGGCATTTTTATAGCAAAATAAAGTTCTTCTGCTACCTCTCGGTGACGCAGCAAAGCCTCTAGCGGCAGTAATCGTCGGTGAAAGCTGGTTTAAGGCCAGTTTCTTGTAAACCTTGCCACTTTAAGGTCGTTTTTCCTTAAAAAAAATAGTGGAAACTTCTATTTTAATCCTAGCTGCTCCGATACTTACACTTAGTTAAGTCAAAAAAAATACTATCGCATGCATTAAGTCAAAAACTGTTTAGTTTTTACTTAACGGGACTTTCACTTGCAGATAGCAGATGTAATAAGGAGTAACTTAAAATACTTGAAATATGATAATTCACTTTCTCTTAGTTGCGTGCTGCTAAGTTGTGTTTATGTTTTACCAAGGCCAGATATTGCGAAATAAAAAAAATATTCTCAGATTGATAAATTTAATTCATTTAACTTAGACTTTGATTGCATGTAAGGTTCTCTACTCCTCGATGCATGTGTATCTCTCTTCATAAATTTGATAAATCTGTAGTGTCAATGTTTTTGGCTGGTATTTTTGATAGATAATTGTCTACGACAGCTTGAAAGAAAATAAGAATCCTTTTGGCAATTGAAGAGGTTATATTAAGTTCTAACGTTTTATCCTTAAGAAATTCGGAGATCTTTTCACCTGTAACGTAAATAAACAATCATTTAAAAATATTGTAGTTAAAATTCGAAATAGGGTGTCATAAGAGCCGACTAAGGCGCAAAAGTTCACAAAATGACACTACTTTAGCATCTCGTCTGGCCAGAGTGTTAAGCCATTTTTTTTAAGTGTGGAAACCTCCTCGGGCCTTCACCCCACCGGGGCTTACGGCAGGGCCGTGTGTCGGAACCGAACCGACTAATACCACACGGTGTGCCACTCTGCGCCTGAGACGGGAGGGATCCGGGAACTGCTTTCCTACACCACCCAGGAGAGTGTTAAACCAAGCTCAACTTTATTTTCTAAGATAAGCAGACTATTAACAGTGATGATGAACAAAATTGGTGAATATTTCACTCCTAATAAAGTGAAAAATTAAAAACCTAAATTAATCTGGAGAGTACTACTGCCAAGTAAAGATATTGAGAAAAATCTAACCACCTATCGGACAAAGTAGACACTAGATAATAACTGAATTGCAACGTTAAGTTTTTTTGAAGACATGCATCTTAAGAGATAAAAGTGTGTTTTCGAAGTGTCAGTGGGTCCTCTGGAATATTTGAATTCCTGAACCTCATTAACTCGGTTTGCTGTGATGCTGATGACTGACTTTTAACTCCGATCAAAGGAGCACATCTGATTGTGTTTTTAACTAAATTCAGTTTTAAATTAAAATCGTCGCTATTTGTTTAGTTTTTCGTATAATTATTATTTGTTATGCACTTACACTATTCACATAAAGGGCTGTGAAGGTCAGTTGTTAAATGTAATTGTAAATGAAGGTTTCGATGGACATCAGGTAAATAAACTCTTTTAGTTTTGTTTTTAACTACGAAATTAGGCATCATTTAATTACTTTTGATATTTATTAGTTTCATAAATCATTTTATATCGAGCCTTTTTATTCCTAATATTATTAGCCTGAATAATGTCAGTTTTTCCACAGAGCGACTGGCATCGCACCTGTGTAGCCATTAGGTACTAATCAATAAGCTGAACTAATTTTTCGTATATTTTTATTCTGTATTCATGACAACCGGGACAGATGAGTTAAAGTGCTCACAACGCGATCGCAGTATGGGTACTATGGTCGAGTTGTGGGTACATAACAGTGGGTGGGCTTAGTACTGTGTACTCATGTGATTCTTGAAATAGTATTTGGGAGAGCAAACAATCAGATGGGTTACCTGATAGTTAAAAACTAAAACATGTCAAGGACATCTGCAACTCAAGAATCCCAAGTGCGTTGATGGATTTTGTAGCACTGTTTCTGAACGAGAAATATGAGGAAGAAGAATTAGGTTGGGAACAGGTAACTTTACCCTTTCAGTGAGGACAAGAAAAAAGTAAAGAAAGAATTGCTTATTAAGTTTGAGCGACATTTCTCTTATAGAACTCAGTTTTAATATGTCTAATGTTGGAGCTACCGTAGTTTTATTTATTCGTTTTTCTGAAGAAATAAGTAAGTGGCGGAAAAATCCACAGGCACTATTATTACAGTAAGAGCTCCCGCATACAAATTTTTTTATTTGCCGATAGTTTGATTGGGTTGGGCTCTAAGCCCGCACACTGTCCCAACCAAACTGTTGGATTGGTACAAATGATCGACCGACTGCCCTGAAAGTAATGTTGTAGTTACTTTTAATTTTTTGCAGTCGTAAAAGGTCGTAGTAATGTAGATCAATACAAAATAGCATAGATATATTAATATTTCTTTTATACAACGGAGGAGAAGGATCAGGAGCCGTAATCGGAAGTATTAAAAACATTCTATTTACAGCGAGATATTTTACGACGGAACGTCTACACTGTAAAACACATTGTGAATGAATTAAGTCAGCCGAGTCAGCCTACTAAACTGTCGGCAGTGTATTTCCTTGCCTCCAATCTCTTTAATAATAGATTTAGGAACTTCAATGTTAGTTTCTGCATTGACTTCTATGTTGCAAAGTATTTCCAACTCGGTATGGAATGGTTCGTCTTACACATAAATTAATTGATGTATTTTTCAAGGAAAATTGTGAGCCATGCTTCTTAATAACAACATTGACCGAAGTAATTACACGACCTTAAAGAAAAAAGGGTTAAAAAATTAACCCGTGATTCACCTGGATGAAACATGAGAACTGTATAGGGCCACCCTCTGTAACTGATAATAAGTATATTCAAGAAATTAAGAAAAATATTCTTTGTTTAATAGTTGTATTTCTTCATCCTTCACATTAAATGTTTAACAAGACAGTAAGTCATATGGAGTATGTAAACTTAACATTCGGTGTTTTACCACTCACGTACGGCGCTCTTTTACAGTCCACTTAAATACTTAGGAGTTGCCTTTGCGAAAATTTATAGGGTGTCATAGCAGAATATTTTAATGTCAAAACCACCTGGGATTGATCTGACCGTTCTACATATGCTGTTTATTATCAATGTTTAAATTTATTTACTATTTATTGTTATGATAATTTATAATTTGATACGAATGCACCGTTAATTATAGCTGTCATTGTAATTTTTTACCCTCTCAAATTATAAATATTGTTTTTTTAATTACTAATAGAATGTCCTTTGCATTTTAAGAAGATTGACTGAACTTTAAAAAAGATGATAATCCTTGAGTTTGTTTCGTCAGTTAGGAAAGGCTGAACTTGACGTTGGTAGTTACTTAAAAACAGATGATCCGTTTACTTGTTTACCGTTTTGTAACAAAAAACTTACAAATATGAAGACAGACTATAGATAGAACTTACAAATTGTATTTTTTTAGAAACTAAGAAAAGTTTAGAATGATTTATTAATATCTATTCGTTTTATCAACTACACGAACAATTTCTCAGATTTTAATTTAAAAAAATGTCGTTAATAATTTTAAATATTTTTTGTAGCGTTTTGTTTTTCTTTGTAGATGACATGAATTGTAAGACGAATGCACAAAAAGATACCACCTTGAACTTAAAAGCAATTGGTTAGCTAAAACATAATATTGACTTACTGCGATTTACCAAATACGCATTTTTTAAGCCAGTTGCCTCACCCTCCTCTAAAGTGAGTTTCAATGAATTAGGCAGTGTAAAATCTTCATGTTTCAATTCCATTGGCTCCATTTGAGGAATGTTTATACTCTGATTACCAACTGACAGCTTCGGTAAACTAACGTCTTGCATTCTCCATCCTGAAGATCACATCTATTGTGCATTTCTAAAATAAGTATATTATATATCAATTAATGTTTCTCACATTTTAGATTAAAATAGACGGGCTGTGGTTCGTTTTTAAGTAAATAAATATTACTATTTTAGTTTAAAGTGTTAGTAAATTTCTCACGTTTAATTAGTAATATGAAGTGATGGATTTAAAATGTAGATGAATCTTAGAAAGAAAAAAAAGAACGTGAATAAACGGTTGTATAAAACAATCTGCGTCAGAAGGAGAGTAATGTTTTTCGAGCGTTTGTATGTGTATGTATATATGTTTGTATGTATACCAATTTCTTTGGCATGCACTACAGCCCATAGCCAATATCTTATTATCAAATGAAAGTTCGTGAAAAGACCATTTCAAATATATATATATGTATATATCATATCACGATTATGTTATTGTTTCAACAAAAATCGTCAAAAAACATTCCAATCATCAAAAAATATCATTTTCTAGCATGAATGTATTTAAGTCAGGAATTACATTGTTTGTGCTTATATAAAAATCTCGGAAACGGCTTCAACGATTTCTATAAAATTTAGTATGCAATAGGTTTCAGGGGCGATAAATCGATCTAGCTAGGATTCATTTTTATAAAATATAGTTTTATTCATGTCTTCAACAATTAACTTTATTGATAATCAATGTCCATCGGGCGCCAATAAAGTTATTTGTCTTAACTCTTGTTTGTACTTCATCAAAGTTTTAATAGCTATAAGTTTATACACATATTACATAGTTTTAATTAGGAATTTAACAACTAGATATATTTTATTTCTTACTTATCAACATTTTTTATAATATATTTTCATTTAAAGTTTTTTTATTGTTTATATTTTTTGAGTAAAACAATCAAATAAAAAATAAGTTTTTAATAAGTTTGTAATTGAGAAAACCATGAGAACCACATGATTGTTTAACTTAATAATCTATTGTATTATATCGTGCATGAGTACTACAGATCTTAACGTAGTTGCTTCAAGTTCATTTGCCTACAGAGCATATAAAACCACATTAGTTCATGGTCGTTGCACGCGCTTTAAAATCACCCATTTATAATCACTCCCAGTAATTATGTCCTAATTAAAAAAAATATTAATAAGCGTATTGAAAAAAACGCATGGTAGTTAATTACAGACCTATTTTAAAAGATAAACTCTTCAATTAAATTCAAGCAACAAGAAAAAGTTTCATAAACTTTAATCTAATTACTTTAAAACTTTTGATAAAATTTATATAGCTAATGTCACTTGGGTTTTTATTACAAATCTATTGGTGTCTCATTCATTAAAATCGGTTTAGTAATTTAGACATCACGGTGGGCCATACCAACATCACATAGACTGCCAAGAGTATTTCTGTTCATTTTGGCTTCGTAGTAGTCAGGGCCTTTCAGAATCGTAAAGGTGCTAGGTACTTTTTGATTCATACTAATAGGTACTATTTGATTTTAGTTTTATGACTTAGATTATTTATATTATATTTTAGGCAGTAAGGTTCGGCAGTTATATAGCATCTTCAGAGATTTTTGTCAATATAAAAATTCATTAATGTTAGATGTTATCCATTTATAATATTATTTTCGAAGTTTTCTCCGAAGAACATTTTAAAGTTGTATCTTTATGAAATAGTAAATCGGAACTCGGAACATTGTTTGTGAATCACACAAGGCATTATCCCATACGTGGATTGAAATCACACACTAAGTGCAGCAGGAAGCCAAAAAGTGACCGATTAAACCACTAAACTATGTAGTCACGTATTCATTTTGAAGAACGAAACCCTACGAAAGATACTTAAAGGACAACGTAGAATCTTCCTTTTTTTTTAAGATAGTTAATTATAAAATACACATATCTTATTTAAAAATTTATTAAGGGTTCTTTCATAATCCCATTTTTAAATACATTGTTCAGGCAAAGTGCTTATCGTGCGTTCCAAAACGCATAGGGTTTTATTTTTTTATTTATACACCACCTGCCCACTTTTTATCACTGTCGAAAGGTAATTTTATATTTTATTTATAATTAAACAACGTTCCAAGTATTTTGGATTTCAAAAGAGATGATGAATAATTTTGAAAAACTGATTTATGATGTTCTAAAGTAACTTCTATTCTCAAAAACAGTTATATTTCTACAAAAAATAAAGTTTTAATTGGGAAAAATTGCGATTTCAATTTTAAGTTTAAAATTCACGAGAAAACGCTCAATGGTGTCATGGCGTCTGTTTGTATAAGACGCGACATCACCATATGTCAATCAGTATCAATTACAGCTCTAAAGTGATCGTCGATTACTGACGCGGGTCCCGTCTGCAGGTAAAATCTCTACTTCCAAGACATACGGCACACGTCTACGTTGCCTCCTCGTTGTTGGCTACAGAAGCAGATCAAGGGGAAAACCGCCCCGTTCATCTACGGCCACACTCAGGGTGGCATGAGGCTCTGGTAATTGTGCGACCGCGGTAAAACAGCTGTTGCTACCGGCTATGGAGCGTACGACGGCCGGTAGTGAGAAATCTCCTGCGATTACTACATTGAGGGTACGATGCTGGGACGCCTAGACGTGACAATCTGTCAGCGTGTGCTAGGTCAAGTCCTCACTGTAGTCGCAGTGATGGCAGGCGGAACTCAGTTACCTCCTAGCGACCGAGTAGCATGTAACTCCCGAAGCAACCATGCCCGGTAAGGACTTGCCTCAGTCGAAAGGAAAGAATCCCGTACTGCCACCGTGCCCACTCGAGTATGAGAGGCTGGATAGCCTCCACAGCGGTAAATGATGAGAACAGTATTTCATATGGTCACCTGCGGTATTCTTGGACCAATACGACCTTCAAACTTTCAAGGAAAGGGCGTATTCCTTCTTAAAATGCCAATAACGCACCTGTAACGTCACCTCCGATGTTGTTGGTGTCCATGGGCAGTGGTAATCACTAACCATCAGGCGATACGACTGTTCCTTTGCTCAGTATTCCATAAAAACAAATGGATCTTCTCTAAAAAGTTTGCACATTAAGGAACCCTACAATGTGATAGATCTTATTCGTATAAACAAAGAAGATCTTTTCATAGCAAGATTTCATACTTTTCAGTTATTTTTTATTTAGTAAAACTGTACGAAACTCAGGATATTTTTTATATGTAAGTCGTTATTATGACGTATACTTGTAAATATTATGAATATTTTAGTTGTATCGTGTTATTATAACGAAACAAAGAAGCGTTTAGTCATGGTAGAATAAACTCATTATTTATTTAGTTGATCATAGAGATATTCAGTTATTCAGCCTACCAAGATTTTGGTCTACTTCTACCTTAATTATTTCCCTGTTTGAGGCTGGGATTCTATTGTTGCGATGTACTCGTACCTAATCTGCTAAACTTTGCTCTATTAATTTTGTGAGAGTGCTGAGCGATATTCCGTGAGATTTGATTCAAAATTTGTAACAGTGTAGTAGCAGCGAAGTAGTTGTATGTTAGCTTCATCTTTCCATTTTATTCACTGCCGGTGTCTGCTAGCAACAGTGGCTGCAGGCAGCATGTCCTGCAAAACACATTTTGCTGATTTCTGTAGTGTCTCGAGGATTTTCTCGAGAAACTCTACATAAATAGCAGCAAAAGCTGAAACACAAGGACACTTGCAGTTTGTGTTTCAGTTGTAGCATATTGGTGAAGATTAAAGAGGCAGGTCACTGTTCAATCTACTATCACTGGCAGTCCGCATGCTGCCACGTCCAGCGTCAGCTCCATACGTGCTCTGGCCACTCCAGGGAACGGCCCTATACGATTACTATTTAAATTCTTCTACATTTTTAATGGGCTACCTTAACCTTGCAACATAAGTTTCTATTATTATTATTGTATCTATTATAACATTATTGGAGAAAATAATAATTATGATCTTTCTGGCAATCTACGTGGATGAGCTCATTTTGATTACAAATTGTGTTTCTACAAAAACAATATAAAAAAGAAATTATTTGAAACATTCAACATGAAAGATCTTGAAGAATTAAAGTACTGTATTGGATAGCATGTGATAACAGACAGAAAAAATGATATTTTGTAAACTGACCAGAAGAAACACATGGGAGAGCCTTGGGCGGCGGTGATCGCTTACCATCAGGCGATACGTCTGCTCGTTTGCCCCCAATTCCATAAAGAAACAAGAAATATTAACTTAAATAGAATGTAAAAGCCTATTCTATGAAAAATCTACAAATACAAGATCTAAGTTGCTAGTACTACCAAAAATAAACAAAACTATTAGTACTCAGAATGCTTATTATGTAGCAATTAAATATTATAACAAACTCCCTGCTGATATGAAAACTTTAGACTGTAGTAAAAAATTGTTAAAAAAAAGTTAAGTTACTGGATAAGAAACCTTAATGGCTAACATGCTTAAAAATGCAATGGAAAATGCGAATATTTGATTAGATATTTCTTTTCTGATAATTATTTATAATTGTGTATTTCTTTCTTTATAAATTTATTACTTATTGTACTTATTATCTCTTTGCATTGTATTAACGACAAAAATTTTGTAAAAAGAATATATATTGTAATATTGATATTTTTGTACTGGATCTATAAACAGGTGTTTTTACACCTCGATAGAATTCTTTACCAGATAAATAAATAAATAAAAAAAAATATATGATGTTTGTTTTGGCCTATTATGATACTTTTAAATTTCTATTAAGAAAAAATACGACACAGTATATTAAAATTAAGGGAAAATAACATTTTTACAGATGGTTCAACTCATTCGTGCGCTATGTGTGCTTGCGCTTTGTGGCGATTTCCATATACACACATATTTACAACTTCCCAACATCAACCGTTGGGCAGTGGCCCGCCAGGCATGATCACCTCGCCTGGTCGGAGGATCCTCCCTTTGTGTTGGAGGAATGTGTGACCCGTTCCTCCACAATGGTGACCCCGACGTGATTGGAAGCAGCCTTCGTAGGAGCAGATCAGCAGTCAGCGCGCCACCATCATGTTCACTCCCAGAGCAAGTCTTTGTCCTTGTCTTTAAGAAAAAAAAGTCCCAGCCAGCCAGCAACATCGGCCTCAACAGGGTAACACCACACGCAGGATGCGACCGCTCCAGCCTGGTTACCCCCACGGTCTAATCAGCGACTAGGCACAGCATACTGCACCTACGGTCCATGTAAGCAGACCATCTCTCTGCCGTCTACGCAGCAGTCAGCCACTACGCAGCAACCACTCCGACTCTCTGGGGACCTCACCGCAGCACCGCGCATCGCATGCAATCACGACTCATTGGGATCAGCGGTGTTCAGTTCCGACTCACTGGAACTTGCGGCACTCTGTTTCGACTGTGTGATTGTGTTGTCGATTGTGTGGGTAAAGAGTGCAGGCTACATAGTTTATTGAGCTTGTTATAAAGACGACCACTAAGACTCTGATAGTCTACTTGCTAAGGCCGTCCTTATAGAAAATCTCGGAAATACAAAATCTTTACGCCGTTTATTCATCGGTAATTGAGAATTAAAAACCCGTTGAAGAATATTTGCGAAGAGCTATATGCAGCACACATAGCAAAGTTGAGTATATATAATCTGAATTAATAATTAATCTTGGTGAAAGCAGCGAATCCGTAAATTCATCATTTGATTCTTATAATAGCGATACAAATTAATTGTTCAATATATATATATATATATGCATTTAACAAATTGAGTTGTTTTTTTTATTCGATCAATTATTATCTAACAGCACATCAGATTACAATAACCTTAGAAACTAAATAATCTAAACTAATTTAAAATAGTTACTGTTTGTCACCTGGTTGTACTTTTTATTTTTGAAATAACTGTATTTGTATTTTGTACTTCATTGTACCTCTTGTCACACACACACAGTCACTGTATACATACAAGGTTTATTCTTTTTCCGCGTCTTTACAGATGAGTTGACCTATCTATACTTAAAACTCATAATAATTTACAAACTTTTTAACAAATTATTTTACAACACGAAATATTTTTTCTCACACAATATCTTATACTAAACCATATAATACTATACCACGCTTTTGAACATAACGATAGCTCGCTAGAACCTCGTAGATCAGGAGTTGATCAACGCGTCACTATTTTCTTAAAACGAATGAACTATAAATATGTAGTTCTACGTCCTTACAACAGCGTCCGCAGTAATGGTATCCGGTGTTGGCTCCTAGCTATATAATACAGGTACTCAACAACATTTCTATGTCTCGTCATCACCTATGTCAACTAGTAAGAAAGGTTGTCATGGCCCCTCTATAAGCTAAGTTTCATAATAGGTGTTATCGCTCCAATAATATTTGTAAATACATCATTATTTTCATCAACGACCCTAAAGAAGTTTAACATAAATGTAAATCCTTGAGACTTAACGTCTGGAATTATATTCATTATTTATATTCCTTCATTATATATGTTTATTTTTTATTTTGTATAGTGATACTATTTTAATTGAGACAACACTAAAGAAGTTTAATGTTAATGTATATCATTAAGGTTAAGCATTAAGTAGCTACAGCTGGCATAACTTTATTACTACTTTAGATTTTTGACATTAATGACTTTTAAAATATATACCGTGTGTACATACATATGCATTAAGTAAAAAGCGGGTATGTTATTATTACAAACATGCACTCTAATTTTATTTATTTGTATAGAGTTTAGATGTATCTAATTGCCACTATCAATTAATTATAATCTAATCCATTAATTATAATGTACACAAACAAATAATTGGAGTGTCTGTTTGTAATATTAACATAACCGCTTTTTACCTAATGCATATGTTTGTATACACATTACATGTCCCAAAATAATATTGTTTACTTTTGTCAGTCTGTCTATCCTTCTCTCTGTTTGTTATGTCTATTCACTGGAACGGTTGGACCAATTTTGAAGAGACTTTCACTGACAGATAGCTGAAGATATAAGGAGTAACTTAGGCTATTTTCTATTAGATAAGCTTTGCCCCGCGGTGTTACCCGCGGCGCAACAACCACCGCGGGGCTCAGCTAGGTATATATAATTTTAATAAGAAATTTTATGTAAAAAAGACGAAACGAAGACGTAAATAATCTACAAAACTATACCAGCTGTTATTTTTTCGATTTTTATTTGTTTTCGGGTTCTTTTCTTGTTTGATTTGAACCTGATTTTATAAACTACTTCCTTTTGTTATGGAATGGGGGCAAACGAGCAGATGTATCGCCTGATGGTAAGCGGTCACGCCCTCCCATGGACATCCGTAACACCAGAGGCGTCACAAGTGCGTTGCCGGCCTTGGGGGATGGGGAGGGGATGAGAGGAAGGGTTGGATTATGGGCCTCTGGAACCATCACTCTCTCGGTGAAACACAGCGCAGGGGCGGTTTCACACCGGTTTTCTATGAGGCCGTGGTATCACTCCGTGGCCCATGCATGCCGAAGGGTGGCTCTCCCACGGGTCAAGAGTCATTGAGACCTAATTGCTCTCATATAATGTTTAAATCGTACATTTTAGTCTTACTCTGGGTTTCAGAGGGGTGACGAATTGAGCTTAGTATCCATTAAAATCGATGTGCCACACCTTTGAAATTTATTTTTTTGCAGCTGTACATAACTAGCATTATTTTTTAGATATTTTCAATGACGTTAAATATTAAAATCAAGACTTGATATTATTATGAGTCCTTTTTTACGCCGCTGTGATCACATGTAGACTCTAATTACTGATATCCAATTTAGTGCTGGAGGTTGTTTTAAGCTACCCAACTGTGAAGGACACGGATGCCTTAAAAGTAGTTATAAGCTAACACTTACATCGAAAGACCTTCTGTATGGTATGACGTAACCGTGTTGACCTTGCGTTAAATAATAATATAACATCACAGACTAAGTCTAGACATAAAAATGAAAAACTTGTATTGCATATGATAAGAAATTAAAATATAAATAAAATGTACAAATAATTGTATGCTTATCTATCAATTACATATATTTTTTGCAGATCTTAATTACTTTAATATGATTTGTGCTCACAAATTTTATACACTAATACAACAACAATATATATTGAATACTAGTTCAACCCCGCAGTGCTACCCGCGGTACAACAATCGTGGGTAACGCCGAGGGGCAAAGGTACTCTAAAAAGTAGCCTTATTTACTCTATATATCATCAGCTATCTGCCAGTGAAAGTCCCGTTAAAATCGGTCATGCCGTTCCAGAGATTAGCCGGAACAAACAGACAGACAGACAAAAATTGTAAAAAATATTATTTTGGTATCTATATATTTGGTACCATGTATACATGTTTATGCACTTAGTAAAAAGCTGTTATTTTGATATTACAAACACTCCAATTTTCTTTATTTTTATAGATATTCGGGCAAGGATTTCTTTGCATGCGTTGTTTACACTGGTGCGCGTAGACGAAAATGTAGTAATTAAAATAAGTAGAATTTTAATTTGTTTCCAAAATTTACAAAAAACGGAAGCTTAAATTCTTCTGGTCAGTTCAGCAAAATAAGACATTTAAACGATCAAAATTTGACCGCCCTTCGACCGTTAGTATCAATTATTTGACATTACTAATCATTTCGAAACGTATTTATTTGTACGTATCTGTTATTTGTACGCAGTTAACTAGGTGGCAAACTAAATAACTGACATTCTAATCAAAAACGATTGTCATAATATTTTCATCCCTTATTAAAGACTTGTGCTTTTCTCCACTCAGTGTAGGCAAAGACAACATTATGTCATATGGAATTTGGTGAGATATACATGTAAGAATAGATTAAGCGTATCAATTTTACCTAGTTTTAAACTAATTTCATTTCAGTAGAATACCAATTCGGTTTGGATATTGATTCCAAAATTTAGAATTTAAATTATAATGTGTCCTTTTTACCCGACTGCAAAAGAATGAGGGTTATGTTTTTCGAATGTATGTATGAATTTGTGTGTGTGTGTATATTATTTTGGCACGTCCTAGAGCTTAAACGACTTGTCGTTTTTTTATGTGATTGGGGTCAATGGAATCGTCTTAGGCGTGAGAGTGACACTGGGTACATCAAAGTTAAAAAATTAAAACAAAAAAAAAATATACATGCAGTCGAGATTTTTTTCAATTCATCACTTATTGTTAGAAATGCAAGGACTTCGGTTAGCATTCGGATAAGTTTTTGTTTAAAAATTAACTGAAGAATGTTCCATCCATTTAAGGATTTTTTTTCTACTGAGTTATTTTTATTTGTATCAAATAATGACTTAACATATTTGTCAAATGCCAAAATTTACAAAATAGCTATGTTCAGGTACAGTCTGAAAGGTGAACGAGCATACTTGGATATGACGTGTAATATAACCGTGTAAAGAAAATACAAATTGTACATAACGAATTCTTTGCTCAAAGATGTTTAAACGGAGAGACGGTGCATGTGAAGCAATACTTTGTTTATAAAGTCGTCCGCGACATAGAGTTTATTTCTAATATGGCAGTTGTAAAAACAATGCTAAAATGCAATGAGATACGTTAAACCTTGTAAATTAATAGTAGTACTAATTCTGTCCGTAACTTTCACAGGAAAATTCCAGACTGGGTTATTAAACGATTATTGGAAAGTTCTAGTGATTTCGTTTCTGCAGCCTTTCGTGGATAAAGCTATGGAGAACGGTTTGGGTTATCTACACAAATTCTTTGAAATACTACATTATCGATGACTTATCGCTAAATTAAAGATTGATAGTAAGAAATTATAGAACATAAATTAAACTTCTATTTTTTCTATGACATTTGTCAAGGTGAATTTAAAACTATTAAATTAATATGTAAATATGTAAATTGTTAAATATACCATTCCGTTTTCATAATGTTTATTTCCATTTTAAAGACTGGTTTATAATCAACATGTATGATGCACAGGTTCAGTATATTTACAATAATGCACCTACGCTATTCGATTTATTTTATACGAAATTATTTCTTTCCTACATCTCAACATAATAAGAACAACTTTAGTGTTCTCATATGCAAGAATAAATAAAGAAAATGAAAAAGAAAATTAATGAATGTACTCACTTTACCATCGACCGCTGCATTTTATAGCCATAAATTTCATGCTCATAATAAACTCTCAGAAACATAAATACCGTTACACAGGGTAATTTGTCTTGCTTTTTAAATTTGGCAAAGTCATTGAATTATTATGCGATTTCGAACACAAATTCTGAAGGCGTAGTCAATTTTTAATAAAATTGTTTTACTAAAACATTGATGAACAAGTTCACTGTCTGTTCTGGAATGGTTAATTATAGCAGCACCTATGCAACGATTTAACAACGGGCAAAAAATAGGCCGAAGAATTATGAGGATAATTTAACAAGTTATTATGAACTTAGTTTTTTTTTCGTATTATATTTGAAGTTAATACATGGGATTCCTTAAGAATAATTACCACCAAATCTGAAGATTAAACATCTCGGTCAGTGAGTATAACCAATTTTTCCATTTAAAACTGGTAGACACAAAAATATTACAAACTTATTTAACTACCTATGAAATAAAGCCTAAACAAAGAAGCAACCCATTTTTTTTTACACTGAACATGAAATTTTATTATAAAAATAACAATTAAATTACTTACACATTCTAATTGAGTATATGCATAGTAATACTCATACCATAAACTATAGTAATACATAAACTCCATAGTAATTCAACAAATTCGAAATTAACTGTATTTGTCGGTTTGTTACGCTTCCACAGCTAAACCGCTGAACTGATTTCAATGAAAATTACAATGGAGATTCTTCGATTGCTGAGCGTGCGCGGGCAGAAGCTAGTATAAATTAGATGTACGTTAAGACCAAGGGCCAGTTTCAGTGACACCATGCTATGCATCGTAAGAAAACTGTGCAACTAAGCCCCTAGTGGGATTCCTAAATAAAAACAAGAACTCATTAAATTCTTTAGACTAAAATTATTTCATCCAATATGGGTCCCGACTATTACAGTCAATATCCATAATTATCCAATATGGGTCCCGACTATTACAGTCAATATCCATAATTATCCAATATGGGTCCCGACTATTACAGTCTATATCAATAATTATACAATATAGGTCGCGACTATTACAGTCGTACTTTTTTACTCGCGTGCACTCGGCGGTCCCGAGCGGTAAGACATTTTATGGTCTACTCTCCCACCGTCTTCCCAATTTTCGATCAGATCACTTGTCCTGACGCGAGTTTAACAATTTTTACCCATCACAAAAGTGCATAACGCCGCTAAAAAACTTTTCACTTCAAAAATAAAAACTGAGCAATATCTTTAAGAATAATTTATTTTGGGCTCTCTACAATCTAAAGTCGAGCATGTAGCATTTATGCGTGTAGAATTAGATATAATAGATTCAAGTTTTATTCAGCACACACGTAACAGGAACGTCTTTATCACAAGAACTGGTAACTTATCTCTCCGATTATATATGTAGATGGTATTAGCACAATTTATCGTGTACTTAATGTTCAAGTCGTAGTAAGATGTTCCTTGTCACTTTCAACATAAACTATTTTGTAAGTATTCAACCAGAAAAATACATCATTATTCATGAACTTTGTTCAAATATGAATCATATTTTTAAAACAGTTAAGGTTAATATTCTTTGACTACAGGATACAGAGATATTTCAAATACAAATTTTATTCTGTTGTAGGGGTTATAAGGTTAAATTTTGAATGAAATATATAGATGAATGACGAGACGCATCTTGTTATGTTTATGTGAGTGATTATATTTACATTTCCCTCGGTGATATATTGTTACGTACATTTTTCATTTGTGACTCTTTTCATGTATGTTCTTGTCAAGTGGACACTTTAGCTTTTAACATGTTGGTTTTCTCTGCAAATGTGTTGTTGTGGCATATTTTTACTACGAATGCTTTCGTGATATTAGTTAAAATTCTACTCGTGTTAAGTGTTAGCTAGTATTTACTGACAGTAAAAATGCCCTGCAACATTTGGCTCGATGTGCCTCTGGATCCAGAGGTGCATCGACAGCCTATGATATTTTAAATTGGTTATACTGGATCGAAATTAATAACGTTTCATTGAAATTATAGTGGGTGCCATCGCTTATCGGACTCAGGAGAATCAAGCTGGTTGATACTTTTTTCTACTAGTGGTAACATAATTGACATAAAACCTTTTTATTTTTAAGTCCTACCTAAATTTAGTGCTAAATGTTATGAAACTTGGAAGGAATATTTTAATAAACTATCACGAGAAAAGGGAATTCCATTGTTTTGTACTACAACAATGCAGTGTGAACCTCCTCGTATCCCATGGTTCTCGAATAGAACTATTAGTAAAAGACATGTAGTTATTGCACATAGGTTAAGATCGGGACACGTTCCATTTAACAAGTTTGGCTTTCTAATGAAAAAAGTGAGTAGTCCTAATTATTAAAAATATGGATTATTGAAGATCCATCGCTGGTTAGTGGAATGTGTTCGGTACTGAAAAGAAAGAAAAGCATTATTGTCCTGTAAAAAAATAATGTATTGGATGCTGGTAGTTTCCAGTCCTTATTATCAAAGCCGTACAGTGAGGACGTTATCATAATTTACATTTTTTTCAAAATTTAAAGAAAATGTGATTATTCAAATTATGCGTTTTGATTTAGTCCTTATTGTATGGTATTACGAATTTATAACTTTTTAAAATCCTTTCATATTGGTAGTTACTATAGGATACAATGAGGCTGGCATAATGATGTTTGATTGAAAGCCTTTACATAAAATAAAATATGTAAAAAGTATTTTTTTACTATTTTTTTAATCTTTATTAGATTAAAAAAATAGTAAAAAAATACTTTTAGTTTACGTACATATACCTGCGGCTATATCGGAGACCTATATATTTTATGACGTTACCTTAGTAAAGCAAGTCCCTATAGAAAATTATTTACAAATTCCTAAATAAAAACAAGAAATATATGTGAAAACACCCCCTTTTTAGTGGTTGGCTAATAGGAAATACCTTGATCGTGACACAAAAAATCAATAAATAAATTTTGACAAAAAAATGAGTTTATTAAACTATTAAGTACATCAGAGACATATATTTCTGAAAAAATTGCTATTGTTACATTGTAGCGGTATGTAGTTTACTCTAATTTGTCATAAGTAAGCCTTTCAGAAGTACAATAGCTTTACGAGACAATGTATTTATTATTGTAGCATGTTCGTATGAAACAAACAATCTAAAATTATGGAACTTGTTATTAGATCAACTAAAAAAATTAGTTTACGTCACATCGCGTAATGTTGAAGATTACACCTTTGTGTAACATTTTTACCCGTAAAGTAGATAAGATAGAGTCCAGATTAGAAAACGGTCTATTGAAAACCATGCAAGTAATTTGATGTTTATGAATAACAAATGTCGTAATCCATTGCTGGTTCGTAAAGTTAGTAATTCTCTCAACAGAACATAATTGAACATGAAATGCAAACAATACGGGGTCTTCTACAGAGTGTCTTATATACGTGATACTAACGACACAATCTTGTCTCCTAACTAAGGGTTATATATTTAACTGAAATAATGGAAGGTTGCACTACGTGTAATTTTTCCATAAATTGTTTATAAAGCCCTGGACAAGTATGTTTAGAACAATTCTGCAGTTTTCATTAGTGCCATCCAGTTGTTAGTAAAATGCTCGAGGTTTTACCACTGCTCGGTATTTTCAGTTTTGTTGTGTCAATGGAATTGCGTAAGTTTTGATTAGTTGCATAAGTGGATTTAGTTTGTGCTCAGTTAGTTTATTCCTTACATTCTGTGTATTTAAACTTGTATATTTTTGTATTACATTTTAATTTAAGTATTTTAAGTACACGAAGAGGAGTTCCACATTTTAAGCTTTGAGACCTAATGACAATTCTAATAAGAATTTGTATTTGAAATTGTCTCTTGCTCTGTAAGGGGCTACTGACGTTAATGTAAAATATTAAATACAGGAAATTAAAAATGATCTCATTTTGCTAACCGAATCATTTCGAAACAGAAACTTAAGACACTAAGAGCTATTGTTATATTTCTGAATAAGAATATTTTAAATAAATAATTTATGTATCCGATTATGATAATAATACTAAATAAGGGAATAGGTTGTTTCAAATTTTTTCGATGCAACAAGGATACTGCATTTAGAATTTCAGTCTTTATACTTCCGACATATAACGTAAACAATAGTCTAATAATACAACACAAAAAAGAAAATATAAGTTATTTGCTATCGGGGAAAAATATGAATAAAATAGTACTGTTTTATCCTTTGTTAAGTAGTTTTAAAAAAGAATCGACAGAAAAAGAATTAAAAATCAATTTAAAAATTTAGAAACACTTTTAAATTTATATTTCAGCTCACTACATATCATCATGTTCAAGAAACGATCCAAACCTAGACGAATGCGCTTTAAAATCTGCGCGAGAATCACTGCATCAATTCTCTCTAGGAGACACTGCGAGAGGATTTCATCCTTTGGATCCTCTATATGTAGAAGAATTGGTAGTGTACATACCAAACAAGCAAGGTTTAAAGATTGTTTTCAAAGACAACTATTTTACTGGATTGTCGAAGCTGCACATGGAAAATCTAAAGTGAGTTATTATAATAGTGACTAATACCTAAAGTGAGAGAGTTAGTATATTATAATAATATATGTCCAAATATGTAAATATGCGTCTCTCTCTAATAATCTAAAGTAACACGTTTATTCAGTAAAAGTGGTAATCCTTAAAACACATTATTTTGATACTTTATTGCAAAGCGATTCAAGACATCAAAATATTATGGATAAATTAATCAAGTGTTGGTTTCTGTTCTAATATTTCTTTTCTAGTTTAAAACATATTCTTTGAGATGTAATCTCCTGTTTCAAAATTACCTAAATAAACATCTATTTTACGTTTATAGAAGCGCCATCTCATATAGCGGAAAGGGTTCTACGTAACTTGAGTTTTTCTTTAAACATGACCTAATAAGTTTATTATTTTGTTAAATACATTGTTAAACCAGATATCCAGAAAAATATTACTATGATGCGTGAGGTAGGTGAAGTGGAAATATATGATTGCAACAAACAAATATTATAAACAGTTGCACGTAAATAAAGAGAAACGATACGTTATTTTATAAATACCGTAAAAAATAAATATAATTGCTAAAAAAATACGTTTAATATTTGGAAATAATTGATGATGCAAAAAATAGGAAATTCATAAGCAATTTCAAATTTCCTGTTTTTGAATATATTTGAAGTTCTGAACTATACAATGAAATGCTAATATGCTATGTTATAACTTTTTTGTACTTAAATAACGTTAAACATAATTGAGATCGTTACATGCTTAAAAAGGAATAAACATTTTTTACGGTTGTAAAATAGGCTTAGGAACCCCCGTCAACAATTTTAGGAAAATTATTATTTGAAAATTGAGTGCTAAATATGTCTTAAGTGACATTAAATATCTGCGGATGATTACAGAATAGTAATTTATATTAATGAAAGATCCTTATTTTGCTCATATACCGAAAAAAAGGATATTAGAATTATTTTATTTAACTTCCAAATCTAGCAAGGCTATTGTTTGTAACAATTACTAAAATAGTTTTCAAATAATTTGCATGAGAGCTAATATTCATATAAACAAAGGATAAGGTCTTACTTACGTTTGAACTCTTATAAAAAGACATAATTTCCTTAAGTAAGAAATAATAGTTTGATTAAGGTAATATTTCATTAATACAATATAATTTTGACGATACTTTTTTATACTTATACGAATTTACTTAATATGAAATTATAAAACACTATCATAATGATAGAATTTTATAAACTCGCGTGTGTGTGTGTTTAAGTGTGAATTTATTGAACAACATAGGATTATATTCCTCTTTTATAAAATTTTGAAAATTTTCTTCTATATATCATAGTATTTCACCGATAACTAGTTTAAGTTATCAGGTTACTTAATATTGTGAAACTAATAGGGCTCTTAATTAACTACCGCAGGAATCGATATCATGGGCTATGGCACCCCTGAAAAAATAATAGTACTCGTATTATTTCGGTTATGACCAATTAAAGAATACATCGACTGGGTAAGAAATATATGACTAAGAAATGAGTAAACTAACAAGTGATAGACAAGAATGAATGAATAAAATTTATTGCGCAAAGCCCATATAAATTCGAGAAAAGGGAAAAATGAAATTGTTGAATTCAGTATTTTATTCGTCTACAATATTAAACAATATCGAGACAACTACCTACAACCTAAAAGGTTAAGTGTAACCAATATGTAGGTGCATGGTAGGTAATCTACATTAATTTTCATGTCGGTTCTTGAAATTGACCCACAAGAATGTATGAAGTGTACGACTATCAGCATCCATTAGCGTTTTGTACTCTTGTGATTAATATACCTAAATATTTTGTAAGGTCGGCAAAACGCTTATAAAACTGTGATATAATTATAGGAATGATTAATGTACAGGTTAGACATGGAATTAAGTTTAGAAGTATTTACAACCTGTATTAATTTATGTAGAGAATATATGTCATTTCGTACAGAATTACCACAAAAGGTTTTATTAAACTTAATGTAGGTATATCGTTCATCGGCCCAGCACACGCTGGCGGTGTGCCCCGCTTGGGCCCCGCAGCGTCGGGCCCTCACTGCAGTCATCGGAGGAGATCTCTCGCTGCCGGCCGTCGTACGCTCCATGGCCGGCGGCGACCGCAGTTTTACCGCGGTTGCGACCTTCTGCAAGGAAGTCATCTCGCAGAAGGAGGACGATCTCCACTCGGACCCGATCCACCGCCGGCGAACCGGGCGGCGGAGGCGCGCCTATCAGCGCCTCATGCCGCCCTGAGTGTGGCTGCGGATGGGCGGGACGGGTTTTCCCCCCCATCCACTTTAGAGGCCACCCGCGAGGGGGGCGACGTTACGCGTGTGCCGTACGTCGCCCACCTTAAGGAGTTTATCATCAGAAGACGGTGCCCGCTTCAGTGCGGGCAGGCGCTGGGAGGGGTCCGGATGGCGTAAGAAAGCGGTTCCCGGATCTCTCCCGTCTCAGGCGCAGAGTGGCACACCGTGGTGGTTTAGTGGGTAATCTGGCTGGTGTTAGTCAGGAGTCCCACACAAAGCGAACCCCCTGTCCCCGCGGGGGGGGAAGCGAAGTGCGTAAAGACATACCACCACGTCAAAAAAAAAAAGGTATATCGTTCAAATCAGCAAGTTTATTTATATTTACCTTGAGAGTAGCATTTTATCTTCAAATTTGAATAGCAACAAAATTTTCTAAAAAAAAAGGAATAAAATATTTATGAGCCGAATTTCTATGTATCTACTCCAAAGAGCTTCTGGTACGTCAGGTAACATACAGCCAAATGAATAATCCGCAATCTTTTTAAAGTGAAATGTTAATGAACATAAAGTAACAATACAACATGGTGATACACACTATGGCTATTGAGATGCTTCTAGATCATGGGTCCTCCTGTCTTGCACTCACCAACGAAATACGACAGCCCTAATTCTTTCAGTTTAGGTTGGGCATCTGTGAGTTCTTCGACTTTACTAAAATACATTCATTCCCGTTATGCCAATTTTTCGCGAATCCTTAAACTTGGTAGTTTTACGCCGACTATCACATGATGCCGACTTTCTTAGAATATCTCTAATTTGGTTCGAAAAGCCGAAATCGTATAAAAGCATAGTTTTAAGACCCACCATGCCTATTATTTGTACAGTCGTATTAAATTGTCTTGTAAATAATGAAAATTAACATTTGTTGCATTGATACACAATAATGTTAATTTTATTCAATATATTGCTGTATGTATTTTTGTATAAAATCATCTTAAGTTAAAACTTCTCTTACGCAAAAAAATACTTTTATATTTGATCTATTGCCTTTGCTAAAATATAAGCACCATTTAAATGTAATCCATTTTTTTGGGTATACCTGATATTCTTTAGTTATAGATGTATCAAATTTACTAGAAAACGTAGCTTTTATAGGAAGTAACATTACAAATAAATAATACATACAATAAATTGAATGATGAATTCAATTTATAACAATTCTTAACAAGTAGCAATAAAATAAAAATAAACCACCTGAGAATATGATTCACGATCTTACATATCAAGGTAAAATTGATACTAGCTACTTTGTCTACAACAAAGCTTTGAACATAAATTCTTATCTAAATTTTGTTTAATATTTGAAAATAATGAATATAGGATTTATTTTAATGCAGTGTTCAGAACGTTTAAAACAGTTTGATTTAAATGTATCATTTAGATCCAATGAATGTTAGTCAAGAAATCAATTTACTATGACATTTATTACCCCTTACAACCAATTAAAGTAGTTGTTTTTTAGCTTTAGTTTAAACTTTTGTAAAAGTATACTGGACCACTTGGGTAATTTGAATTAGGAGAAAAAGTTTTGCTCTCATTGAAGTCTCATAATTTCTTTGTTTGAATATATAGATTCCCAGTGTTTGTCCCAATTTTGTGTTAGTTAAATTTTTTATGGAATAGCAGGCAAACGAGCAGGCCTTTCGCCTGATGGCAAGCGATTACCGCTGCCCATCGACACCCACAACACAAGAGGCGTCACAAGCGCGTTGCCAGCCTTTGAGAATTGAAGAGGGGAATGGGGCCAGGGATTGAGGGTAAAGGCCTCCGGTATCCTCACTCATTCGGTGAAACACAGCGCAAGTGCTGTTTCAATACCGGTTTTCTGCGAGGCCGCGGTATCACTACGGACGAGCCGACCCATTCATGGCAAAGCGTGGGTCTCCCCCTACCTATGTATTAATTGTTGGAAAAACAAAATGTTTTTGCTGACTGTAGATACCTAGGCATATGGCCGCCTAACGACGATGTAGAACTCACGGACAATTAGCTTTGGGCCTTTTAATTATGAATAATATTATGAACGTGCCTTTACTTAAAGGGCCCGTTGAAATAATTAGGCGCAGGCGATGATTCATTACGAACAAAAGAGGTAATGACCTGAAAATCCGCGCACAATTTGTAGTAGGCGATGGTTCGTAAAATGTATAAAAAACTATTAATTATTCAAAGGATTTATGTAAGAACACTACGTAAATCAAATTAAAATTAAATCATTTGTGATTTGCGGTTGAGATGTTTTTATTTTTTCCGTGTCGTGATGGATTTAAATAAACAGAAAATAGATAATTACAGAATTACAGTGTAAAAAATGAGTGGTGAACAGAATAAAAAATGAAAACAGCCAAATCTCAAACGAGGCGCTCATAGCCCAGTTACACTCGGTGTTTAGAAACAATCACCGAGGGTAAGCAACGACGGCGCGGTCAGTACCTAGATGGGTGACCGCTAGTGGCATGTTATCATGAGCGTCTCCGTGATTCGGAGGTCACGTTAAGCAGTCGGTCCCGGTTGTTATCATAGGATAACAGTCGTGAAGCTTAGTTGGAGGCCTTTGGGCGGCTTGAAAACATCCGACGGTAAGATTACGTAGTCACAACGTTGTCTTGCCAGTCCCCAACCCGCACTTGGCCAGCGTGGGGACGTATGGCCTTAACCCTCTCCTGAGAGGAGACCCGAGCCCAGCAGTGGGACGTTATGGGTTATTGATTATTGATAATGATGATGATAAAGCTCAAATACAAGAAATTTAGTTCGAAGTCATTTCTTTATTCATCTGAAAGCTAGACATGTGATGATGTTCTACGATAAACACAGTTGCTTTCTTTGATTCGCAAGAGAAAAAGATGAAAAAAATCTCAACAATGACATCTTAGTGGTTCTTCTGCATCCTGATAAAACTTCTTTCAGTACAAATTCTGCTTCATATCACGTTGGTATAACACACGGCATTAACTTTAGTAACAATTAAAACTTTACAGATGCTTACAACCATTTCTATTACAAATTTAACATCCTGATTTTTGATAATCTTACAGGTTCAACTTAGAGAAAAAAATCATTACAGCGGATACGTTGGTTACTTTGAATGTGAAAAATAAATATGAACTCAGTGGAAAATTTCTTATGATACCTGTTAATTCAAAAGGCGACTCTTCCGTGCATTTGATTAAGTGATGTCAATATTTGTCTTAGGACTGTCTTCTTAATCATATGATTAAATGCAATATAACAAATACATCTTAGTAAACCTCATGTCCATAAAATAACATTAAAACCAACAACAAGCCAAGTGACTTCCCTGAAGTTAATTTCGTTTAATTTTTTTCTTAAGAAGCATTTCTTTAAATTGCCGTTATTAAGATTTATAATTTTAATATCAAAAGGAAGGTTAATCTATTTTTCTGACAAAATCACTATAAAGCAAAACCAAAAAGTTCCGTGAAAAGCACTTTTCATGAAACTGTTCTGTTAAAAATGTATTAATTGGTTTTCTGTTGAAAATTAATATTTCGGACATTCGGATTCTGAAAATATTTCTACTTGAGAGAGTTTCAAATATATAACATTAAATTTATATTGTCCCAGAGTTTTATTCCTTATTAATGGCAATCAATGTTAACAGTTATATTCTGTTTCTTTCAGTAAATACGCTTCTTCACATCCGTTACTGGTACGAACATGTAGCAGGACCAGATGGTAAAGTTCATTGGAAAATATATACGCATGACATTAAATATGAGGTAGAGAAAGGTTCTTTCAGATTAGATAATCTTTTGAATGATAAAAATCTAAGTATGAATCTTAATTATTCCATTCTAAATATACAAGAAAAAATTTAAAAGTCTCTAACTCGACCTCTTGAACACCTTTTCAAGTGCAGAGCCCGCAAGCTCAAAATCAAGAACAGGGTACTTTTATCTATAGAATCTCCTTCACCCGATAAAATTTTCTCTCTGATGTTGAAACTGAATTTAACCACAAAGTTTATTAAATAATCGTCAAAAATTGCATACACGCAACAAATTCATAATAAAACAACAGTACAGAAGAAGCACATAAAATGATAATATTCCGTTGGGTGAGCACTGTGAGCAGTATTTGTCTAAACAATAACTGACACAATTCCGCAATTTGATGATTGGTCGCTCTGAGATGAACATTTTGCGAGCCGATAACCGTAAAATAAAACAATTTACGATGAACAAGTTTATTCTATGGAGATATCGCATTTTCTGTTTGTGAATTAAGCTGATTGGCAATACTTCAAACACTCCGCAAACAGAAACAATACATTTCATAATATATTTTGAAGAAGGGGTCAATCCAATAAGAAAAACCAAACGGGTTCTACAGTAAATAATATGTTGACCATTTCTCATCCTAGATATATATTCACATGCCACTAGTAGATACTTTCTACTACTACAAGTTTTAATATAAAATAAACTGCTTTAAAATATGAAAAATCACACTATCAAAATTTACTTATAAAATTTAAGTCCATTTTTAAGTGTAGGGTAGTTTCATATCGTGTAGTTTATTCAAAAATAAGAAAGTAAATGTGAAAGAATAATTAAAAGAAAGGCAATATTTGCTTTTATGGAAACCTACGATATCTGTTGTAACAGATTTTGCATCTAGATATTAAATGTTTCCAGGTGACCAAATCAACAAACTTCTAAATGAAATGTGGCGTGAAGTTGTGGCCGAGGTAGGCCCGTCCATATGTCACGCCCTGGGAACCGCCGTCGTGCACAATTTATCTGTGCTGTTGGAACAGGTGCCATATGACGAGTTGATGCCGGAATAATATTTTAGTTTTTATGATTAACTTTCTACTTTTCACTTAAAAAAATATATAAATTTATTACTTTTATATGGAGTATAACAGGACACAAATGAAGAATTATGTATCATTATAAGTGTGCTTTAATAAACCGCGTAAAAAGTTTAAGAATGTGACTATCAATAAATAATAGCAACTTTTCTTTCATTACAAATATTGGACTACTTTTAGTTCAGGACACTGACAAATAAGACTACTATAAAACTGCCATAAGACATAACTAGAACCAGGTGTTATGTATTTAATTATTTGCCCAGAAGCAGCATACGTTACGCTACGAGCTGTATTCATCGTTTTCATACCACTCATATACCACATAGCGTACTTTCTGAACTGTCTGAAGTACTCCATTTAACAACTATTCCCATATCGTGAAGACATATATAACCATTAGACTTTGATATATAATGTAATTGCTATATAATAGCATCTAAGGTATTTAATGGAATACTTTTTTCTTAAATCAACAAGTTCAGCGTCTTCACAAACTAAAACATCTCAGTAAGAGACTCTGGTAGAAAACAATTCTAAGTTCTCATTTAAGATTTAATTTTAAGAAGAATGAGTTTTCATCTCATAGCTTGTTTTCTTCATACATATAGGAAATATCATTTAACCTCAATTTAAAGTGGTTAAAACATGAAGAGGCGTATCACATTAATTCGCTCTTTGCCTTTACAATTTTAATTAAACGCAACGGACAAGAAACTAAATGCTCGACCTTTATTTGTGGCCTAATTGCTGTTTTAATAATATCGGGTTACCTATTAAAGGTCGCATATACGTTACCACTTATTACAATAGTTTTTAGGCAAGCTTCCAAAATATATCGGTTCGAAAATGCTTTCTGTCATGAAATAATGAATAATGTTAACTATATCAATGACTCCAGTTATCTTATCTAATAATACCTTTGAATGAACAATTTTTATCCACATGTAGTCTGAATTTCGAAAACAGCTTCAAAAATTCATCAAAATTACCACTATTTTTTTTTGAAGGCGATGAGTCCGTCTAGCTAGGATTCATTTTGATAAAATTTACATAAAGAAACACCGATCAAAGCTGGATCAGCCATGTACTTTTGTATTTAACGGTAATGTATAATATTTAGTTGATATTCAAGAGAATTTTTTCTTTACAATTTAACCATTACGGGTCAATCATGGTTCTTAACTAATATATTTACCTGTTTTTACTAGAGTAAGGCTAAGTTGGTAAACAAACACACATAAGTAGTACCTGTACCTACTCAAAACATAAAAAATGAGTATTTATATTATTATATTCGTACAGGAAAATAAGCATATTATTTATTTTAACAGTCATTTAAGTATAGATTTGCTGTGATTTTTTGCTATGTTCTTTTGACATTTTTCAGTATATTTATTTACTTTGAAAGTTACTAAATTTGTGATTATCTGAGTATGTATTTCTCTTTTGTAGTATTCTATTTTTGCAATTTTTTTGATACATGCATATCCTAAGTGCTTGCAATAAATAAGTAAATAAAAATTTTCGCCGGACATTTTAAGACACCACGCCATCTAGTCCCAAACTAAGTAGAGCCTGTACTATGGATACTAGACAACTGATATAAATACATATATACTTTTTTTTGTAAATACATACATATTATACATAGAAAACACCTAAACTCCGAAACAAATATTTGCAGATCATACAAACATTTGGTCCGACTCAGGAATCGAAGCCAGACCTCATGCGCAACAATCGCATACGCTACCACTGCGCCACCGAGGCCGTTGATAATTTATCGTTGAAGAAACACATAATTAACATCGACTAATAGCCATAATTTGTACAGTAAGAAATTTTGGTTGATTTAAGAGGTAATTCATAATATTTAAGATTTGTTTTGTAAAAAAATACTTATTAAATCTTATATAATCATACCCGAAAATAATATTAGAAATTAATTTTGTATTTAAATAAAATATTATAACCAAGCAAGTACTCGAACTGACTGATAGATAAAACAGATAATATTATATATATACAAATACTAAAACACAAATCATTTTATCTTCAAAATTGACGGTTGACTTTATACTCTCTAAAAGCGAGCCTAAAATTTCATTTGCCCGTAAATTTCATTATTCGTGTACAACTAAACTGTCTATTTTGTGACTGGAAGACATCATTCGTCAACATTTATCCTAAACCCTTAAATACCACAACAGTGGTAATGTTTGCTTGCTTTGGCATCTGGTGATTTAATTAAATTTTAAGTTCGTTCATACGGAAACCACAGCCCTGGCTAAATGTTATTGGATGCCAAAAGTTATGAAATGACTTAGTGCTAAAAAGGTTTGTAGTAGTATAGAGTTTGTGTTAAGAATATGAATGAGGTATAAATGAATTTCAAAAAATATAATAATTTGCAGTTCGGTTTTCTTTTTCGGAGCTTTTTTTAAGACAGTAAAATTTTCATCACTTGTAAGGACTTAGGTACTTTAATTTCTAAGGCTTTGGTTGCTTACGAAACCACGAATTTAATTTATTTACACTAAAATAAAATATAAGTGCTTAAGGGCTTGCTGTTTTAGTTAATTCAGATTTTAGATAGTACAGTAACTCGTTCTATTATTTTATCATTGTCAGTAAAGTTATTATTCATTCATAATTACTGCTGCAACGATTACCAATTCGAACAAGTACTCTACCAACAAGTTACTAAACTATAGTATCACTATCACACTTTAAAGTTTGTCCAATAATAATAACTGTAATCATTACGGTTGCCAGTAATATCGGCGTCAACAGAAAATTAGAAAATTAAACCAGTATTCGAAATACTTTGTGGGCTAAATATAATAAAAGCAAAATGTAAACGATTATCGGGTATCTCTTCTATAAGGATTTAAAACTAAAAGTGCAATTACGCGACTGGAGAGGCGAAACAAAGACAGGCGGCGAGCGAATATCTGAGTTTAAACGTAATTTACCAGAGATAAAGGTGGATGGAACCCTGAAACAATGTGCCCGGCTCAACGTCGTCGGTAACGCAGATGAGATTACCGGGAATAGCACCCATAATACTGTTTGCCTCGGAGGAAATTTATAATGTATAAAATCGCTTATGGTGGTTTCGGTAAATATTAATGCCAATTCGCGAGGTCTGAAGTAATACATGACAACAATATGTTCATTCGTATAAATTGAGGGTTGTAAGGGATTCTTACAGAAAAATATTTATTTCATTTAAAATCTTAAGTGAAATTGGTTTTAATGCATTTTAGCACACGTAAAAATTATCTTTCAAACATACTTAGATTTTTAGATTTTGTATTATTTATTTTTTCACATTTTATACAGAGCCATTTGATTCTAAACTAGAGCGATCCCATTATAGCAACTACGCTATTTATCTAAATACATGATCGTACATCAAACAAATTGTTTGTTCTGGGTAGAAAACGAACCCACAACCAGTAGTCAAGGTCAATAATCAATAATTAATATACGTCCGAGACGAGAATTCGTAAAGGACTATGTTAGTAAGTATATACTTCAAAAAAGGAAAAGCCATTGCGCTACAAGAACCAAAATGAACATTTGATTCAACGTATAAAAGCACATATTTCCATTTCAAGATGCTGTGCTAAAATTATCATTGCCATTATTTTCCACAACGTGTATCCTTACATACAACAATACCCGTAACATGCAACAATTCCGTCTCACTTCCTCGACGGTTAAAAGCTTCTAGTTTCTTGGGTTTGTTAAAAGCCGTTAAAGCCAGTATGAATTGAGCCTTCACAGCGAATACAATGGGCTTAAAAGGCAACATTAAGACCAGATTTTAGTCTTAAGTAAAGCAATGACTTGGAATCTCGAATTTATTCAACGTTACCATAGAAAATAATAATACATATTTTTTAAACACACGGCTTATAAATCTCAAGACTCTCGTAACTTCGTCTCAAAATAAATCCAATCTTCATTCCGCTTCCTTAAGTACTTTAGGGGAAAAATAAATATTTCAGCGCCTCAATACTTTCTTGTTTCCTCTTACGCACCTGTTATAATTGAGGGTTCTAAACTAAAATTTATTCTCGGCGGCGCAAGAAATCTTTTAAGTGCTTTCGGCATTTTGGAGTACAGTCATTACAAAATTTTTGATTTTTCATTTGTAATATTATTATACGCAAAGCTGTCAAAAATAAAATACATTATACCAAAATAATCCTCAAATAATAACATGTCTTTGTACTTGTGATACCTTAGAATTCTCAGCAACAGTAATCTTAAATTATACATTATATTTTGCCTGTGGAAACGTTGCTATTCCCTTTTGTGCCATTTTCACAATAGAAGTATTCTGCACCTGGAGCCAACAGAAATAATTTAGTCGGCACCAATGATATTTAAGTTCATGATTTTTTTCTAGATAACGGACATTTTTATTACGCCTTATTTGATAGTTTAAGATCCAAGTCCTCAAAGATTTATGAACGTTCTGTGTTGTGTTACATGTTTGAAAGTAACACTTAAAGAAGATAGCTGTCGCTTAATATTTTCCGACCCCACTTGTTTCCAGACGATGCAAACCGCCTACAGGCACAAAAACAATTTACTGCTCTAAGACCAGTTTTATAACGGTAGTAGGACTTTGCAAAGGATCCTTCTGTCGTACTTTTAGAAGTCTATTTCCATCACAAAGTCGTACCTGGGGCTAAAAAAGTAGCAGTGACTCATTCCGTTCATTGTACAGGTTCAGATTGTCTAGTCAGTATAAAATGAAAAGAAGCTAAGAAGCTTTTATCGGTATATTTTAGTTAAATAAAATAATATCACACTTATTGCACATTGAACTATATTTTTTCTTTCATTCATGAAAATGAAAATCATTATTAAGATCATCATTTTCATAGTTTGTATTAACTTTATTTAATTAAGATGTAATTTTAATCAAAAGATGGTATAAAAATATTAAAAGATCCAGACCACTCACAGATATTACTTCACAAATAAAAAAAAATCTCATAATAAATATATAATAAATATAAATGCCATGCCAAGATTTTAAGAATCTGTTTAATATAAAAATCGTATGAAGATTTTGTGACTGTGAGGTAAGCGAGTTTCATTCTACTTGCATGCAGCTTTCCAATATATGTGCCTATATTAAGTTGAGAATAAAAATGGCTATCGTACACCTGAAGTTTAAATCCAACGTCCATTTTTACTGGATTCTGGAGCTTATTGAGTGGCATCGCACAATAAAATGGCTACGGAATGAAAAGGTTCAACAAAAAATGTGTTCAAGATGTAATATATATATATATATATATATAT